>OU343160.1:226462330-226759830 GCA_910595825.1 Philhelius pedissequus | reverse complement strand
AACGACAACGACAACGACAACGACAACGACAACGACAACGACAACGACAACGACAACGACAACGACAACGACAACGACAACGACAACGACAACGACAACGACAACGACAACGACAACGACAACGACAACGACAACGACAACGACAACGACAACGACAACGACAACGACAACGACAACGACAACGACAACGACAACGACAACGACAACGACAACGACAACGACAACGACAACGACAACGACAACGACAACGACAACGACAACGACAACGACAACGACAACGACAACGACAACGACAACGACAACGACAACGACAACGACAACGACAACGACAACGACAACGACAACGACAACGACAACGACAACGACAACGACAACGACAACGACAACGACAACGACAACGACAACGACAACGACAACGACAACGACAACGACAACGACAACGACAACGACAACGACAACGACAACGACAACGACAACGACAACGACAACGACAACGACAACGACAACGACAACGACAACGACAACGACAACGACAACGACAACGACAACGACAACGACAACGACAACGACAACGACAACGACAACGACAACGACAACGACAACGACAACGACAACGACAACGACAACGACAACGACAACGACAACGACAACGACAACGACAACGACAACGACAACGACAACGACAACGACAACGACAACGACAACGACAACGACAACGACAACGACAACGACAACGACAACGACAACGACAACGACAACGACAACGACAACGACAACGACAACGACAACGACAACGACAACGACAACGACAACGACAACGACAACGACAACGACAACGACAACGACAACGACAACGACAACGACAACGACAACGACAACGACAACGACAACGACAACGACAACGACAACGACAACGACAACGACAACGACAACGACAACGACAACGACAACGACAACGACAACGACAACGACAACGACAACGACAACGACAACGACAACGACAACGACAACGACAACGACAACGACAACGACAACGACAACGACAACGACAACGACAACGACAACGACAACGACAACGACAACGACAACGACAACGACAACGACAACGACAACGACAACGACAACGACAACGACAACGACAACGACAACGACAACGACAACGACAACGACAACGACAACGACAACGACAACGACAACGACAACGACAACGACAACGACAACGACAACGACAACGACAACGACAACGACAACGACAACGACAACGACAACGACAACGACAACGACAACGACAACGACAACGACAACGACAACGACAACGACAACGACAACGACAACGACAACGACAACGACAACGACAACGACAACGACAACGACAACAACAACAACAACAACAACAACAACAACAACAACAATAACATCAACAACTACAACGACAACGACAACGACAACGACAACGACAACGACAACGACAACGACAACGACAACGACAACGACAACGACAACGACAACGACAACGACAACGACAACGACAACGACAACGACAACGACAACGACAACGACAACGACAACGACAACGACAACGACAACGACAACGACAACGACAACGACAACGACAACGACAACGACAACGACAACGACAACGACAACGACAACGACAACGACAACGACAACGACAACGACAACGACAACGACAACGACAACGACAACGACAACGACAACGACAACGACAACGACAACGACAACGACAACGACAACGACAACGACAACGACAACGACAACGACAACGACAACGACAACGACAACGACAACGACAACGACAACGACAACGACAACGACAACGACAACGACAACGACAACGACAACGACAACGACAACGACAACGACAACGACAACGACAACGACAACGACAACGACAACGACAACGACAACGACAACGACAACGACAACGACAACGACAACGACAACGACAACGACAACGACAACGACAACGACAACGACAACGACAACGACAACGACAACGACAACGACAACGACAACGACAACGACAACGACAACGACAACGACAACGACAACGACAACGACAACGACAACGACAACGACAACGACAACGACAACGACAACGACAACGACAACGACAACGACAACGACAACGACAACGACAACGACAACGACAACGACAACGACAACGACAACGACAACAGCAAGAACAACAAACGCAGCAACAACGACAACAACAACAACAACAACAACAACAACAACAACAACAACAACAACAACAACAACAACAACAACAACAACAACAACAACAACAACAACAACAACAACAACAACAACAACAACAACAACAACAACAACAACAACAACAACAACAGCAACAACAACAACAACAACAACAAGAACAACAACAGGAACAACACCAACAATGACAACACCAACAATGACACCAACAACAACAACAACAACAACAACAACAACAACAACAACAACAACAACAACAACAACAACACCAACAACAATAACAACAACAACAACAACAGCATCATCAACAACAACAACAACAACAACAACAACAACAACAACAACAACAACAACAACAGCAACAACAACAACAACAACAGCAGCAGCAACAACAACAACAACAACAACAACAATAACAACAGCAACAACAACAACAACAACAACAACAATAACAACAACAATAACATCAACAACAACAACGCCAACGACAACGACAACGACAACGACAACGACAACGACAACGACAACGACAACGACAACGACAACGACAACGACAACGACAACGACAACGACAACGACAACGACAACGACAACGACAACGACAACGACAACGACAACGACAACGACAACGACAACGACAACGACAACGACAACGACAATGACAACGACAAAGACAACGACAACTACAACGACAACGACAACGACAACGACAACGACAACGACAACGACAACGACAACGACAACGACAACGACAACGACAACGACAACGACAACGACAACGACAACGACAACGACAACGACAACGACAACGACAACGACAACGACAACGACAACGACAACGACAACGACAACGACAACGACAACGACAACGACAACGACAACGACAACGACAACGACAACGACAACGACAACGACAACGACAACGACAACGACAACGACAACGACAACGACAACGACAACGACAACGACAACGACAACGACAACGACAACGACAACGACAACGACAACGACAACGACAACGACAACGACAACGACAACGACAACGACAACGACAACGACAACGACAACGACAACGACAACGACAACGACAACGACAACGACAACGACAACGACAACGACAACGACAACGACAACGACAACGACAACGACAACGACAACGACAACGACAACGACAACGACAACGACAACGACAACGACAACGACAACGACAACGACAACGACAACGACAACGACAATGACAACGACAACGACAACGACAACGACAACGACAACGACAACGACAACGACAACGACAACGACAACGACAACGACAACGACAACGACAACGACAACGACAACGACAACGACAACGACAACGACAACGACAACGACAACGACAACGACAACGACAACGACAACGACAACGACAACGACAACGACAACGACAACGACAACGACAACGACAACGACAACGACAACGACAACGACAACGACAACGACAACGACAACGACAACGACAACGACAACGACAACGACAACGACAACGACAACGACAACGACAACGACAACGACAACGACAACGACAACGACAACGACAACGACAACGACAACGACAACGACAACGACAACGACAACGACAACGACAACGACAACGACAACGACAACGACAACGACAACGACAACGACAACGACAACGACAACGACAACCACAACGACAACGACAACGACAACGACAACGACAACGACAACGACAACGACAACGACAACGACAACGACAACGACAACGACAACGACAACGACAACGACAACGACAACGACAACGACAACGACAACGACAACGACAACGACAACGACAACGACAACGACAACGACAACGACAACACAACGACAACGACAACGAACGACAACGACAACGACAACGACAACGACAACGACAACGACAACGACAACGACAACGACAACGACAACGACAACGACAACGACAACGACAACGACAACGACAACGACAACGACAACGACAACGACAACGACAACGACAACGACAACGACAACGACAACGACAACGACAACGACAACGACAACGACAACGACAACGACAACGACAACGACACAACGACAACGACAACGACAACGACAACGACAACGACAACGACAACGACAACGACAACGACAACGACAACGACAACGACAACGACAACGACAACGACAACGACAACGACAACGACAACGACAACGACAACGACAACGACAACGACAACGACAACGACAACGACAACGACAACGACAACGACAACGACAACGACAACGACAACGACAACGACAACGACAACGACAACGACAACGACAACGACAACGACAACGACAACGACAACGACAACGACAACGACAACGACAACGACAACGACAACGACAACGACAACGACAACGACAACGACAACGACAACGACAACGACAACGACAACGACAACGACAACGACAACGACAACGACAACGACAACGACAACGACAACGACAACGACAACGACAACGACAACGACAACGACAACGACAACGACAACGACAACGACAACGACAACGACAACGACAACGACAACGACAACGACAACGACAACGACAACGACAACGACAACGACAACGACAACGACAACGACAACGACAACGACAACGACAACGACAACGACAACGACAACGAAACGACAACGACAACGACAACGACAACGACAACGACAACGACAACGACAACGACAACGACAACGACAACGACAACGACAACGACAACGACAACGACAACGACAACGACAACGACAACGACAACGACAACGACAACGACAACGACAACGACAACGACAACGACAACGACAACGACAACGACAACGACAACGACAACGACAACGACAACGACAACGACAACGACAACGACAACGACAACGACAACGACAACGACAACGACAACGACAACGACAACGACAACGACAACGACAACGACAACGACAACGACAACGACAACGACAACGACAACGACAACGACAACGACAACGACAACGACAACGACAACGACAACGACAACGACAACGACAACGACAACGACAACGACAACGACAACGACAACGACAACGACAACGACAACGACAACGACAACGACAACGACAACGACAACGACAACGACAACGACAACGACAACGACAACGACAACGACAACGACAACGACAACGACAACGACAACGACAACGACAACGACAACGACAACGACAACGACAACGACAACGACAACGACAACGACAACGACAACGACAACGACAACGACAACGACAACGACAACGACAACGACAACGACAACGACAACGACAACGACAACGACAACGACAACGACAACGACAACGACAACGACAACGACAACGACAACGACAACGACAACGACAACGACAACGACAACGACAACGACAACGACAACGACAACGACAACGACAACGACAACGACAACGACAACGACAACGACAACGACAACGACAACGACAACGACAACGACAACGACAACGACAAGACAACGACAACGACAACGACAACGACAACGACAACGACAACGACAACGACAACGACAACGACAACGACAACGACAACGACAACGACAACGACAACGACAACGACAACGACAACGACAACGACAACGACAACGACAACGACAACGACAACGACAACGACAACGACAACGACAACGACAACGACAACGACAACGACAACGACAACGACAACGACAACGACAACGACAACGACAACGACAACGACAACGACAACGACAACGACAACGACAACGACAACGACAACGACAACGACAACGACAACGACAACGACAACGACAACGACAACGACAACGACAACGACAACGACAACGACAACGACAACGACAACGACAACGACAACGACAACGACAACGACAACGACAACGACAACGACAACGACAACGACAACGACAACGACAACGACAACGACAACGACAACGACAACGACAACGACAACGACAACGACAACGACAACGACAACGACAACGACAACGACAACGACAACGACAACGACAACGACAACGACAACGACAACGACAACGACAACGACAACGACAACGACAACGACAACGACAACGACAACGACAACGACAACGACAACGACAACGACAACGACAACGACAACGACAACGACAACGACAACGACAACGACAACGACAACGACAACGACAACGACAACGACAACGACAACGACAACGACAACGACAACGACAACGACAACGACAACGACAACGACAACGACAACGACAACGACAACGACAACGACAACGACAACGACAACGACAACGACAACGACAACGACAACGACAACGACAACGACAACGACAACGACAACGACAACGACAACGACAACGACAACGACAACGACAACGACAACGACAACGACAACGACAACGACAACGACAACGACAACGACAACGACAACGACAACGACAACGACAACGACAACGACAACGACAACGACAACGACAACGACAACGACAACGACAACGACAACGACAACGACAACGACAACGACAACGACAACGACAACGACAACGACAACGACAACGACAACGACAACGACAACGACAACGACAACGACAACGACAACGACAACGACAACGACAACGACAACGACAACGACAACGACAACGACAACGACAACGACAACGACAACGACAACGACAACGACAACGACAACGACAACGACAACGACAACGACAACGACAACGACAACGACAACGACAACGACAACGACAACGACAACGACAACGACAACGACAACGACAACGACAACGACAACGACAACGACAACGACAACGACAACGACAACGACAACGACAACGACAACGACAACGACAACGACAACGACAACGACAACGACAACGACAACGACAACGACAACGACAACGACAACGACAACGACAACGACAACGACAACGACAACGACAACGACAACGACAACGACAACGACAACGACAACGACAACGACAACGACAACGACAACGACAACGACAACGACAACGACAACGACAACGACAACGACAACGACAACGACAACGACAACGACAACGACAACGACAACGACAACGACAACGACAACGACAACGACAACGACAACGACAACGACAACGACAACGACAACGACAACGACAACGACAACGACAACGACAACGACAACGACAACGACAACGACAACGACAACGACAACGACAACGACAACGACAACGACAACGACAACGACAACGACAACGACAACGACAACGACAACGACAACGACAACGACAACGACAACGACAACGACAACGACAACGACAACGACAACGACAACGACAACGACAACGACAACGACAACGACAACGACAACGACAACGACAACGACAACGACAACGACAACGACAACGACAACGACAACGACAACGACAACGACAACGACAACGACAACGACAACGACAACGACAACGACAACGACAACGACAACGACAACGACAACGACAACGACAACGACAACGACAACGACAACGACAACGACAACGACAACGACAACGACAACGACAACGACAACGACAACGACAACGACAACGACAACGACAACGACAACGACAACGACAACGACAACGACAACGACAACGACAACGACAACGACAACGACAACGACAACGACAACGACAACGACAACGACAACGACAACGACAACGACAACGACAACGACAACGACAACGACAACGACAACGACAACGACAACGACAACGACAACGACAACGACAACGACAACGACAACGACAACGACAACGACAACGACAACGACAACGACAACGACAACGACAACGACAACGACAACGACAACGACAACGACAACGACAACGACAACGACAACGACAACGACAACGACAACGACAACGACAACGACAACGACAACGACAACGACAACGACAACGACAACGACAACGACAACGACAACGACAACGACAACGACAACGACAACGACAACGACAACGACAACGACAACGACAACGACAACGACAACGACAACGACAACGACAACGACAACGACAACGACAACGACAACGACAACGACAACGACAACGACAACGACAACGACAACGACAACGACAACGACAACGACAACGACAACGACAACGACAACGACAACGACAACGACAACGACAACGACAACGACAACGACAACGACAACGACAACGACAACGACAACGACAACGACAACGACAACGACAACGACAACGACAACGACAACGACAACGACAACGACAACGACAACGACAACGACAACGACAACGACAACGACAACGACAACGACAACGACAACGACAACGACAACGACAACGACAACGACAACGACAACGACAACGACAACGACAACGACAACGACAACGACAACGACAACGACAACGACAACGACAACGACAACGACAACGACAACGACAACGACAACGACAACGACAACGACAACGACAACGACAACGACAACGACAACGACAACGACAACGACAACGACAACGACAACGACAACGACAACGACAACGACAACGACAACGACAACGACAACGACAACGACAACGACAACGACAACGACAACGACAACGACAACGACAACGACAACGACAACGACAACGACAACGACAACGACAACGACAACGACAACGACAACGACAACGACAACGACAACGACAACGACAACGACAACGACAACGACAACGACAACGACAACGACAACGACAACGACAACGACAACGACAACGACAACGACAACGACAACGACAACGACAACGACAACGACAACGACAACGACAACGACAACGACAACGACAACGACAACGACAACGACAACGACAACGACAACGACAACGACAACGACAACGACAACGACAACGACAACGACAACGACAACGACAACGACAACGACAACGACAACGACAACGACAACGACAACGACAACGACAACGACAACGACAACGACAACGACAACGACAACGACAACGACAACGACAACGACAACGACAACGACAACGACAACGACAACGACAACGACAACGACAACGACAACGACAACGACAACGACAACGACAACGACAACGACAACGACAACGACAACGACAACGACAACGACAACGACAACGACAACGACAACGACAACGACAACGACAACGACAACGACAACGACAACGACAACGACAACGACAACGACAACGACAACGACAACGACAACGACAACGACAACGACAACGACAACGACAACGACAACGACAACGACAACGACAACGACAACGACAACGACAACGACAACGACAACGACAACGACAACGACAACGACAACGACAACGACAACGACAACGACAACGACAACGACAACGACAACGACAACGACAACGACAACGACAACGACAACGACAACGACAACGACAACGACAACGACAACGACAACGACAACGACAACGACAACGACAACGACAACGACAACGACAACGACAACGACAACGACAACGACAACGACAACGACAACGACAACGACAACGACAACGACAACGACAACGACAACGACAACGACAACGACAACGACAACGACAACGACAACGACAACGACAACGACAACGACAACGACAACGACAACGACAACGACAACGACAACGACAACGACAACGACAACGACAACGACAACGACAACGACAACGACAACGACAACGACAACGACAACGACAACGACAACGACAACGACAACGACAACGACAACGACAACGACAACGACAACGACAACGACAACGACAACGACAACGACAACGACAACGACAACGACAACGACAACGACAACGACAACGACAACGACAACGACAACGACAACGACAACGACAACGACAACGACAACGACAACGACAACGACAACGACAACGACAACGACAACGACAACGACAACGACAACGACAACGACAACGACAACGACAACGACAACGACAACGACAACGACAACGACAACGACAACGACAACGACAACGACAACGACAACGACAACGACAACGACAACGACAACGACAACGACAACGACAACGACAACGACAACGACAACGACAACGACAACGACAACGACAACGACAACGACAACGACAACGACAACGACAACGACAACGACAACGACAACGACAACGACAACGACAACGACAACGACAACGACAACGACAACGACAACGACAACGACAACGACAACGACAACGACAACGACAACGACAACGACAACGACAACGACAACGACAACGACAACGACAACGACAACGACAACGACAACGACAACGACAACGACAACGACAACGACAACGACAACGACAACGACAACGACAACGACAACGACAACGACAACGACAACGACAACGACAACGACAACGACAACGACAACGACAACGACAACGACAACGACAACGACAACGACAACGACAACGACAACGACAACGACAACGACAACGACAACGACAACGACAACGACAACGACAACGACAACGACAACGACAACGACAACGACAACGACAACGACAACGACAACGACAACGACAACGACAACGACAACGACAACGACAACGACAACGACAACGACAACGACAACGACAACGACAACGACAACGACAACGACAACGACAACGACAACGACAACGACAACGACAACGACAACGACAACGACAACGACAACGACAACGACAACGACAACGACAACGACAACGACAACGACAACGACAACGACAACGACAACGACAACGACAACGACAACGACAACGACAACGACAACGACAACGACAACGACAACGACAACGACAACGACAACGACAACGACAACGACAACGACAACGACAACGACAACGACAACGACAACGACAACGACAACGACAACGACAACGACAACGACAACGACAACGACAACGACAACGACAACGACAACGACAACGACAACGACAACGACAACGACAACGACAACGACAACGACAACGACAACGACAACGACAACGACAACGACAACGACAACGACAACGACAACGACAACGACAACGACAACGACAACGACAACGACAACGACAACGACAACGACAACGACAACGACAACGACAACGACAACGACAACGACAACGACAACGACAACGACAACGACAACGACAACGACAACGACAACGACAACGACAACGACAACGACAACGACAACGACAACGACAACGACAACGACAACGACAACGACAACGACAACGACAACGACAACGACAACGACAACGACAACGACAACGACAACGACAACGACAACGACAACGACAACGACAACGACAACGACAACGACAACAACAACGACAACGACAACGACAACGACAACGACAACGACAACGACAACGATAACGACAACGACAACGACAACGACAACGACAACGACAACGACAACGACAACTACAACGACAACTACAACTACAACGGCAACGACAACGACATCGACAACGACAACGACAACGACAACGACAACGACAACGACAACGACAACGACAACGACAACGACAACGACAACGACAACGACAACGACAACGACAACGACAACGACAACGACAACGACAACGACAACGACAACGACAACGACAACGACAACGACAACGACAACGACAACGACAACGACAACGACAACGACAACGACAACGACAACGACAACGACAACGACAACGACAACGACAACGACAACGACAACGACAACGACAACGACAACGACAACGACAACGACAACGACAACGACAACGACAACGACAACGACAACGACAACGACAACGACAACGACAACGACAACGACAACGACAACGACAACGACAACGACAACGACAACGACAATGACAACGACAACGACAACGACAACGACAACGACAACGACAACGTCAACGACAACGACAACGACAACGACAACGACAACGACAACGACAACGACAACGACAACGACAACGACAACGACAACGACAACGACAACGACAACGACAACGACAACGACAACGACAACGACAACGACAACGACAACGACAACGACAACGACAACGACAACGACAACGACAACGACAACGACAACGACAACGACAACGACAACGACAACGACAACGACAACGACAACGACAACGACAACGACAACGACAACGACAACGACAACGACAACGACAACGACAACGACAACGACAACGACAACGACAACGACAACGACAACGACAACGACAACGACAACGACAACGACAACGACATCGACAACGACAACGACAACGACAACGACAACGACAACGACAACGACAACGACAACGACAACGACAACGACAACGACAACGACAACGACAACGACAACGACAACGACAACGACAACGACAACGACAACGACAACGACAACGACAACGACAACGACAACGACAACGACAACGACAACGACAACGACAACGACAACGACAACGACAACGACAACGACAACGACAACCACAACGACAACGACAACGACAACGACAACGACAACGACAACGACAACGACAACGACAACGACAACGACAACGACAACGACAACGACAACGACAACGACAATGACAACGACAACGACAACGACAACGACAACGACAACGACAACGACAACGACAACGACAACGACAACGACAACGACAACGTCAACGACAACGTCAACGTCAACGACAACGACAACGACAACGACAACGACAACGACAACGACAACGACAACGACAACGACAACGACAACGACAACGACAACGAGAACGAGAACGAGAACGAGAACGAGAACGAGAACGAGAACGAGAACGAGAACGAGAACGAGAACGAGAACGAGAACGAGAACGAGAACGAGAACGAGAACGAGAACGAGAACGAGAACGACAACGACAACGACAACGACAACGACAACGACAACGACAACGACAACGACAACGACAACGACAACGACAACGACAACGACAACGACAACGACAACGACAACGACAACGACAACGACAACGACAACGACAACGACAACGACAACGACAACGACAACAACAACAACAACGACAACGACAACGACAACGACAACGACAACGACAACGACAACGACAACGACAACGACAACGACAACGACAACGACAACGACAACGACAACGACAACGACAACGACAACGACAACGACAACGACAACGACAACGACAACGACAACGACAACGACAACGACAACGACAACGACAACGACAACGACAACGACAACGACAACGACAACGACAACGACAACGACAACGACAACGACAACGACAACGACAACGACAACGACAACGACAACGACAACGACAACGACAACGACAACGACAACGACAACGACAACGACAACGACAACGACAACGACAACGACAACGACAACGACAACGACAACGACAACGACAACGACAACGACAACGACAACGACAACGACAACGACAACGACAACGACAACGACAACGACAACGACAACGACAACGACAACGACAACGACAACGACAACGACAACGACAACGACAACGACAACGACAACGACAACGACAACGACAACGACAACGACAACGACAACGACAACGACAACGACAACGACAACGACAACGACAACGACAACGACAACGACAACGACAACGACAACGACAACGACAACGACAACGACAACGACAACGACAACGACAACGACAACGACAACGACAACGACAACGACAACGACAACGACAACGACAACGACAACGACAACGACAACGACAACGACAACGACAACGACAACGACAACGACAACGACAACGACAACGACAACGACAACGACAACGACAACGACAACGACAACGACAACAACAACGACAACGACAACGACAACGACAACGACAACGACAACGACAACGACAACGACAACGATAACGACAACGACAACGACAACGACAACGACAACGACAACTACAACGACAACTACAACTACAACGGCAACGACAACGACATCGACAACGACAACGACAACGACAACGACAACGACAACGACAACGACAACGACAACGACAACGACAACGACAACGACAACGACAACGACAACGACAACGACAACGACAACGACAACGACAACGACAACGACAACGACAACGACAACGACAACGACAACGACAACGACAACGACAACGACAACGACAACGACAACGACAACGACAACGACAACGACAACGACAACGACAACGACAACGACAACGACAACGACAACGACAACGACAACGACAACGACAACGACAACGACAACGACAACGACAACGACAACGACAACGACAACGACAACGACAACGACAACGACAACGACAACGACAACGACAACGACAACGACAACGACAACGACAACGACAACGACAACGACAACGACAACGACAACGACAACGACAACGACAACGACAACGATAACGACAACGACAACGACAACGACAACGACAACGACAACGACAACGACAACGACAACGACAACGACAACGACAACGACAACGACAACGACAACGACAACGACAACGACAACGACAACGACAACGACAACGACAACGACAACGACAACGACAACGACAACGACAACGACAACGACAACGACAACGACAACGACAACGACAACGACAACGACAACGACAACGACAACGACAACGACAACGACAACGACAACGACAACGACAACGACAACGACAACGACAACGACAACGACAACGACAACGACAACGACAACGACAACGACAACGACAACGACAACGACAACGACAACGACAACGACAACGACAACGACAACGACAACGACAACGACAACGACAACGACAACGACAACGACAACGACAACGACAACGACAACGACAACGACAACGACAACGACAACGACAACGACAACGACAACGACAACGACAACGACAACGACAACGACAACTACAACTACAACTACAACTACAACGACAACGACAACGACAACGACAACGACAACGACAACGACAACGACAACGACAACGACAACGACAACGACAACGACAACGACAACGACAACGACAACGACAACGACAACGACAACGACAACGACAACGACAACGACAACGACAACGACAACGACAACGACAACGACAACGACAACGACAACGACAACGACAACGACAACGACAACGACAACGACAACGACAACGACAACGACAACGACAACGACAACGACAACGACAACGACAACGACAACGACAACGACAACGACAACGACAACGACAACGACAACGACAACGACAACGACAACGACAACGACAACGACAACGACAACGACAACGACAACGACAACGACAACGACAACGACAACGACAACGACAACGACAACGACAACGACAACGACAACGACAACGACAACGACAACGACAACGACAACGACAACGACAACGACAACGACAACGACAACGACAACGACAACGACAACGACAACGACAACGACAACGACAACGACAACGACAACGACAACGACAACGACAACGACAACGACAACGACAACGACAACGACAACGACAACGACAACGACAACGACAACGACAACGACAACGACAACGACAACGACAACGACAACGACAACGACAACGACAACGACAACGACAACGACAACGACAACGACAACGACAACGACAACGACAACGACAACGACAACGACAACGACAACGACAACGACAACGACAACGACAACGACAACGACAACGACAACGACAACGACAACGACAACGACAACGACAACGACAACGACAACGACAACGACAACGACAACGACAACGACAACGACAACGACAACGACAACGACAACGACAACGACAACGACAACGACAACGACAACGACATCGACAACGACAACGACAACGACAACGACAACGACAACGACAACGACAACGACAACGACAACGACAACGACAACGACAACGACAACGACAACGACAACGACAACGACAACGACAACGACAACGACAACGACAACGACAACGACAACGACAACGACAACGACAACGACAACGACAACGACAACGACAACACGACAACGACAACGACAACGACAACGACAACGACAACGACAACGACAACGACAACGACAACGACAACGACAATGACAATAACAACGACAACGACAATGACAACGACAACTACAACGACAACGACAACGACAACGACAACGACAACGACAACGACAACGACAACGACAACGACAACGACAACGACAACGACAACGACAACGACAACGACAACGACAACGACAACGACAACGACAACGACAACGACAACGACAACGACAACGACAACGACAACGACAACGACAACGACAACGACAACGACAACGACAACGACAACGACAACGACAACGACAACGACAACGACAACGACAACGACAACGACAACGACAACGACAACGACAACGACAACGACAACGACAACGACAACGACAACGACAACGACAACGACAACGACAACGACAACGACAACGACAACGACAACGACAACGACAACGACAACGACAACGACAACGACAACGACAACGACAACGACAACGACAACGACAACGACAACGACAACGACAACGACAACGACAACGACAACGACAACGACAACGACAACGACAACGACAACGACAACGACAACGACAACGACAACGACAACGACAACGACAACGACAACGACAACGACAATGACAACGACAACGACAACGACAACGACAACGACAACGACAACGTCAACGACAACGACAACGACAACGACAACGACAACGACAACGACAACGACAACGACAACGACAACGACAACGACAACGACAACGACAACGACAACGACAACGACAACGACAACGACAACGACAACGACAACGACAACGACAACGACAACGACAACGACAACGACAACGACAACGACAACGACAACGACAACGACAACGACAACGACAACGACAACGACAACGACAACGACAACGACAACGACAACGACAACGACAACGACAACGACAACGACAACGACAACGACAACGACAACGACAACGACAACGACAACGACAACGACAACGACAACGACAACGACAACGACAACGACAACGACATCGACAACGACAACGACAACGACAACGACAACGACAACGACAACGACAACGACAACGACAACGACAACGACAACGACAACGACAACGACAACGACAACGACAACGACAACGACAACGACAACGACAACGACAACGACAACGACAACGACAACGACAACGACAACGACAACGACAACGACAACGACAACGACAACGACAACGACAACGACAACGACAACGACAACGACAACGACAACGACAACGACAACGACAACGACAACGACAACGACAACGACAACGACAACGACAACGACAACGACAACGACAACGACAATGACAACGACAACGACAACGACAACGACAACGACAACGACAACGACAACGACAACGACAACGACAACGACAACGTCAACGACAACGTCAACGTCAACGACAACGACAACGACAACGACAACGACAACGACAACGACAACGACAACGACAACGACAACGACAACGACAACGAGAACGAGAACGAGAACGAGAACGAGAACGAGAACGAGAACGAGAACGAGAACGAGAACGAGAACGAGAACGAGAACGAGAACGAGAACGAGAACGAGAACGAGAACGAGAACGACAACGACAACGACAACGACAACGACAACGACAACGACAACGACAACGACAACGACAACGACAACGACAACGACAACGACAACGACAACGACAACGACAACGACAACGAACGACAACGACAACGACAACGACAACGACAACGACAACGACAACGACAACGACAACGACAACGACAACGACAACGACAACGACAACGACAACGACAACGACAACGACAACGACAACGACAACGACAACGACAACGACAACGACAACGACAACGACAACGACAACGACAACGACAACGACAACGACAACGACAACGACAACGACAACGACAACGACAACGACAACGACAACGACAACGACAACGACAACGACAACGACAACGACAACGACAACGACAACGACAACGACAACGACAACGACAACGACAACGACAACGACAACGACAACGACAACGACAACGACAACGACAACGACAACGACAACGACAACGACAACGACAACGACAACGACAACGACAACGACAACGACAACGACAACGACAACGACAACGACAACGACAACGACAACGACAACGACAACGACAACGACAACGACAACGACAACGACAACGACAACGACAACGACAACGACAACGACAACGACAACGACAACGACAACGACAACGACAACGACAACGACAACGACAACGACAACGACAACGACAACGACAACGACAACGACAACGACAACGACAACGACAACGACAACGACAACGACAACGACAACGACAACGACAACGACAACGACAACGACAACGACAACGACAACGACAACGACAACGACAACGACAACGACAACGACAACGACAACGACAACGACAACGACAACGACAACGACAACGACGACAACGACAACGACAACGACAACGACAACGACAACGACAACGACAACGACAACGACAACGACAACGACAACGACAACGACAACGACAACGACAACGACAACGACAACGACAACGACAACGACAACGACAACGACAACGACAACGACAACGACAACGACAACGACAACGACAACGACAACGACAACGACAACGACAACGACAACGACAACGACAACGACAACGACAACGACAACGACAACGACAACGACAACGACAACGACAACGACAACGACAACGACAACGACAACGACAACGACAACGACAACGACAACGACAACGACAACGACAACGACAACGACAACGACAACGACAACGACAACGACAACGACAACGACAACGACAACGACAACGACAACGACAACGACAACGACAACGACAACGACAACGACAACGACAACGACAACGACAACGACAACGACAACGACAACGACAACGACAACGACAACGACAACGACAACGACAACGACAACGACAACGACAACGACAACGACAACGACAACGACAACGACAACGACAACGACAACGACAACGACAACGACAACGACAACGACAACGACAACGACAACGACAACGACAACGACAACGACAACGACAACGACAACGACAACGACAACGACAACGACAACGACAACGACAACGACAACGACAACGACAACGACAACGACAACGACAACGACAACGACAACGACAACGACAACGACAACGACAACGACAACGACAACGACAACGACAACGACAACGACAACGACAACGACAACGACAACGACAACGACAACGACAACGACAACGACAACGACAACGACAACGACAACGACAACGACAACGACAACGACAACGACAACGACAACGACAACGACAACGACAACGACAACGACAACGACAACGACAACGACAACGACAACGACAACGACAACGACAACGACAACGACAACGACAACGACAACGACAACGACAACGACAACGACAACGACAACGACAACGACAACGACAACGACAACGACAACGACAACGACAACGACAACGACAACGACAACGACAACGACAACGACAACGACAACGACAACGACAACGACAACGACAACGACAACGACAACGACAACGACAACGACAACGACAACGACAACGACAACGACAACGACAACGACAACGACAACGACAACGACAACGACAACGACAACGACAACGACAACGACAACGACAACGACAACGACAACGACAACGACAACGACAACGACAACGACAACGACAACGACAACGACAACGACAACGACAACGACAACGACAACGACAACGACAACGACAACGACAACGACAACGACAACGACAACGACAACGACAACGACAACGACAACGACAACGACAACGACAACGACAACGACAACGACAACGACAACGACAACGACAACGACAACGACAACGACAACGACAACGACAACGACAACGACAACGACAACGACAACGACAACGACAACGACAACGACAACGACAACGACAACGACAACGACAACGACAACGACAACGACAACGACAACGACAACGACAACGACAACGACAACGACAACGACAACGACAACGACAACGACAACGACAACGACAACGACAACGACAACGACAACGACAACGACAACGACAACGACAACGACAACGACAACGACAACGACAACGACAACGACAACGACAACGACAACGACAACGACAACGACAACGACAACGACAACGACAACGACAACGACAACGACAACGACAACGACAACGACAACGACAACGACAACGACAACGACAACGACAACGACAACGACAACGACAACGACAACGACAACGACAACGACAACGACAACGACAACGACAACGACAACGACAACGACAACGACAACGACAACGACAACGACAACGACAACGACAACGACAACGACAACGACAACGACAACGACAACGACAACGACAACGACAACGACAACGACAACGACAACGACAACGACAACGACAACGACAACGACAACGACAACGACAACGACAACGACAACGACAACGACAACGACAACGACAACGACAACGACAACGACAACGACAACGACAACGACAACGACAACGACAACGACAACGACAACGACAACGACAACGACAACGACAACGACAACGACAACGACAACGACAACGACAACGACAACGACAACGACAACGACAACGACAACGACAACGACAACGACAACGACAACGACAACGACAACGACAACGACAACGACAACGACAACGACAACGACAACGACAACGACAACGACAACGACAACGACAACGACAACGACAACGACAACGACAACGACAACGACAACGACAACGACAACGACAACGACAACGACAACGACAACGACAACGACAACGACAACGACAACGACAACGACAACGACAACGACAACGACAACGACAACGACAACGACAACGACAACGACAACGACAACGACAACGACAACGACAACGACAACGACAACGACAACGACAACGACAACGACAACGACAACGACAACGACAACGACAACGACAACGACAACGACAACGACAACGACAACGACAACGACAACGACAACGACAACGACAACGACAACGACAACGACAACGACAACGACAACGACAACGACAACGACAACGACAACGACAACGACAACGACAACGACAACGACAACGACAACGACAACGACAACGACAACGACAACGACAACGACAACGACAACGACAACGACAACGACAACGACAACGACAACGACAACGACAACGACAACGACAACGACAACGACAACGACAACGACAACGACAACGACAACGACAACGACAACGACAACGACAACGACAACGACAACGACAACGACAACGACAACGCCAACGACAACGACAACGACAACGACAACGACAACGACAACGACAACGACAACGACAACGACAACGACAACGACAACGACAACGACAACGACAACGACAACGACAACGACAACGACAACGACAACGACAACGACAACGACAACGACAACGACAACGACAACGACAACGACAACGACAACGACAACGACAACGACAACGACAACGACAACGACAACGACAACGACAACGACAACGACAACGACAACGACAACGACAACGACAACGACAACGACAACGACAACGACAACGACAACGACAACGACAACGACAACGACAACGACAACGACAACGACAACGACAACGACAACGACAACGACAACGACAACGACAACGACAACGACAACGACAACGACAACGACAACGACAACGACAACGACAACGACAACGACAACGACAACGACAACGACAACGACAACGACAACGACAACGACAACGACAACGACAACGACAACGACAACGACAACGACAACGACAACGACAACGACAACGACAACGACAACGACAACGACAACGACAACGACAACGACAACGACAACGACAACGACAACGACAACGACAACGACAACGACAACGACAACGACAACGACAACGACAACGACAACGACAACGACAACGACAACGACAACGACAACGACAACGACAACGACAACGACAACGACAACGACAACGACAACGACAACGACAACGACAACGACAACGACAACGACAACGACAACGACAACGACAACGACAACGACAACGACAACGACAACGACAACGACAACGACAACGACAACGACAACGACAACGACAACGACAACGACAACGACAACGACAACGACAACGACAACGACAACGACAACGACAACGACAACGACAACGACAACGACAACGACAACGACAACGACAACGACAACGACAACGACAACGACAACGACAACGACAACGACAACGACAACGACAACGACAACGACAACGACAACGACAACGACAACGACAACGACAACGACAACGACAACGACAACGACAACGACAACGACAACGACAACGACAACGACAACGACAACGACAACGACAACGACAACGACAACGACAACGACAACGACAACGACAACGACAACGACAACGACAACGACAACGACAACGACAACGACAACGACAACGACAACGACAACGACAACGACAACGACAACGACAACGACAACGACAACGACAACGACAACGACAACGACAACGACAACGACAACGACAACGACAACGACAACGACAACGACAACGACAACGACAACGACAACGACAACGACAACGACAACGACAACGACAACGACAACGACAACGACAACGACAACGACAACGACAACGACAACGACAACGACAACGACAACGACAACGACAACGACAACGACAACGACAACGACAACGACAACGACAACGACAACGACAACGACAACGACAACGACAACGACAACGACAACGACAACGACAACGACAACGACAACGACAACGACAACGACAACGACAACGACAACGACAACGACAACGACAACGACAACGACAACGACAACGACAACGACAACGACAACGACAACGACAACGACAACGACAACGACAACGACAACGACAACGACAACGACAACGACAACGACAACGACAACGACAACGACAACGACAACGACAACGACAACGACAACGACAACGACAACGACAACGACAACGACAACGACAACGACAACGACAACGACAACGACAACGACAACGACAACGACAACGACAACGACAACGACAACGACAACGACAACGACAACGACAACGACAACGACAACGACAACGACAACGACAACGACAACGACAACGACAACGACAACGACAACGACAACGACAACGACAACGACAACGACAACGACAACGACAACGACAACGACAACGACAACGACAACGACAACGACAACGACAACGACAACGACAACGACAACGACAACGACAACGACAACGACAACGACAACGACAACGACAACGACAACGACAACGACAACGACAACGACAACGACAACGACAACGACAACGACAACGACAACGACAACGACAACGACAACGACAACGACAACGACAACGACAACGACAACGACAACGACAACGACAACGACAACGACAACGACAACGACAACGACAACGACAACGACAACGACAACGACAACGACAACGACAACGACAACGACAACGACAACGACAACGACAACGACAACGACAACGACAACGACAACGACAACGACAACGACAACGACAACGACAACGACAACGACAACGACAACGACAACGACAACGACAACGACAACGACAACGACAACGACAACGACAACGACAACGACAACGACAACGACAACGACAACGACAACGACAACGACAACGACAACGACAACGACAACGACAACGACAACGACAACGACAACGACAACGACAACGACAACGACAACGACAACGACAACGACAACGACAACGACAACGACAACGACACCGACAACGACAACGACAACGACAACGACAACGACAACGACAACGACAACGACAACGACAACGACAACGACAACGACAACGACAACGACAACGACAACGACAACGACAACGACAACGACAACGACAACGACAACGACAACGACAACGACAACGACAACGACAACGACAACGACAACGACAACGACAACGACAACGACAACGACAACGACAACGACAACGACAACGACAACGACAACGACAACGACAACGACAACGACAACGACAACGACAACGACAACGACAACGACAACGACAACGACAACGACAACGACAACGACAACGACAACGACAACGACAACGACAACGACAACGACAACGACAACGACAACGACAACGACAACGACAACGACAACGACAACGACAACGACAACGACAACGACAACGACAACGACAACGACAACGACAACGACAACGACAACGACAACGACAACGACAACGACAACGACAACGACAACGACAACGACAACGACAACGACAACGACAACGACAACGACAACGACAACGACAACGACAACGACAACGACAACGACAACGACAACGACAACGACAACGACAACGACAACGACAACGACAACGACAACGACAACGACAACGACAACGACAACGACAACGACAACGACAACGACAACGACAACGACAACGACAACGACAACGACAACGACAACGACAACGACAACGACAACGACAACGACAACGACAACGACAACGACAACCGACAACGACAACGACAACGACAACGACAACGACAACGACAACGACAACGACAACGACAACGACAACGACAACGACAACGACAACGACAACGACAACGACAACGACAACGACAACGACAACGACAACGACAACGACAACGACAACGACAACGACAACGACAACGACAACGACAACGACAACGACAACGACAACGACAACGACAACGACAACGACAACGACAACGACAACGACAACGACAACGACAACGACAACGACAACGACAACGACAACGACAACGACAACGACAACGACAACGACAACGACAACGACAACGACAACGACAACGACAACGACAACGACAACGACAACGACAACGACAACGACAACGACAACGACAACGACAACGACAACGACAACGACAACGACAACGACAACGACAACGACAACGACAACGACAACGACAACGACAACGACAACGACAACGACAACGACAACGACAACGACAACGACAACGACAACGACAACGACAACGACAACGACAACGACAACGACAACGACAACGACAACGACAACGACAACGACAACGACAACGACAACGACAACGACAACGACAACGACAACGACAACGACAACGACAACGACAACGACAACGACAACGACAACGACAACGACAACGACAACGACAACGACAACGACAACGACAACGACAACGACAACGACAACGACAACGACAACGACAACGACAACGACAACGACAACGACAACGACAACGACAACGACAACGACAACGACAACGACAACGACAACGACAACGACAACGACAACGACAACGACAACGACAACGACAACGACAACGACAACGACAACGACAACGACAACGACAACGACAACGACAACGACAACGACAACGACAACGACAACGACAACGACAACGACAACGACAACGACAACGACAACGACAACGACAACGACAACGACAACGACAACGACAACGACAACGACAACGACAACGACAACGACAACGACAACGACAACGACAACGACAACGACAACGACAACGACAACGACAACGACAACGACAACGACAACGACAACGACAACGACAACGACAACGACAACGACAACGACAACGACAACGACAACGACAACGACAACGACAACGACAACGACAACGACAACGACAACGACAACGACAACGACAACGACAACGACAACGACAACGACAACGACAACGACAACGAACGACAACGACAACGACAACGACAACGACAACGACAACGACAACGACAACGACAACGACAACGACAACGACAACGACAACGACAACGACAACGACAACGACAACGACAACGACAACGACAACGACAACGACAACGACAACGACAACGACAACGACAACGACAACGACAACGACAACGACAACGACAACGACAACGACAACGACAACGACAACGACAACGACAACGACAACGACAACGACAACGACAACGACAACGACAACGACAACGACAACGACAACGACAACGACAACGACAACGACAACGACAACGACAACGACAACGACAACGACAACGACAACGACAACGACAACGACAACGACAACGACAACGACAACGACAACGACAACGACAACGACAACGACAACGACAACGACAACGACAACGACAACGACAACGACAACGACAACGACAACGACAACGACAACGACAACGACAACGACAACGACAACGACAACGACAACGACAACGACAACGACAACGACAACGACAACGACAACGACAACGACAACGACAACGACAACGACAACGACAACGACAACGACAACGACAACGACAACGACAACGACAACGACAACGACAACGACAACGACAACGACAACGACAACGACAACGACAACGACAACGACAACGACAACGACAACGACAACGACAACGACAACGACAACGACAACGACAACGACAACGACAACGACAACGACAACGACAACGACAACGACAACGACAACGACAACGACAACGACAACGACAACGACAACGACAACGACAACGACAACGACAACGACAACGACAACGACAACGACAACGACAACGACAACGACAACGACAACGACAACGACAACGACAACGACAACGACAACGACAACGACAACGACAACGACAACGACAACGACAACGACAACGACAACGACAACGACAACGACAACGACAACGACAACGACAACGACAACGACAACGACAACGACAACGACAACGACAACGACAACGACAACGACAAACGACAACGACAACGACAACGACAACGACAACGACAACGACAACGACAACGACAACGACAACGACAACGACAACGACAACGACAACGACAACGACAACGACAACGACACGACAACGACAACGACAACGACAACGACAACGACAACGACAACGACAACGACAACGACAACGACAACGACAACGACAACGACAACGACAACGACAACGACAACGACAACGACAACGACAACGACAACGACAACGACAACGACAACGACAACGACAACGACAACGACAACGACAACGACAACGACAACGACAACGACAACGACAACGACAACGACAACGACAACGACAACGACAACGACAACGACAACGACAACGACAACGACAACGACAACGACAACGACAACGACAACGACAACGACAACGACAACGACAACGACAACGACAACGACAACGACAACGACAACGACAACGACAACGACCGACAACGACAACGACAACGACAACGACAACGACAACGACAACGACAACGACAACGACAACGACAACGACAACGACAACGACAACGACAACGACAACGACAACGACAACGACAACGACAACGACAACGACAACGACAACGACAACGACAACGACAACGACAACGACAACGACAACGACAACGACAACGACAACGACAACGACAACGACAACGACAACGACAACGACAACGACAACGACAACGACAACGACAACGACAACGACAACGACAACGACAACGACAACGACAACGACAACGACAACGACAACGACAACGACAACGACAACGACAACGACAACGACAACGACAACGACAACGACAACGACAACGACAACGACAACGACAACGACAACGACAACGACAACGACAACGACAACGACAACGACAACGACAACGACAACGACAACGACAACGACAACGACAACGACAACGACAACGACAACGACAACGACAACGACAACGACAACGACAACGACAACGACAACGACAACGACAACGACAACGACAACGACAACGACAACGACAACGACAACGACAACGACAACGACAACGACAACGACAACGACAACGACAACGACAACGACAACGACAACGACAACGACAACGACAACGACAACGACAACGACAACGACAACGACAACGACAACGACAACGACAACGACAACGACAACGACAACGACAACGACAACGACAACGACAACGACAACGACAACGACAACGACAACGACAACGACAACGACAACGACAACGACAACGACAACGACAACGACAACGACAACGACAACGACAACGACAACGACAACGACAACGACAACGACAACGACAACGACAACGACAACGACAACGACAACGACAACGACAACGACAACGACAACGACAACGACAACGACAACGACAACGACAACGACAACGACAACGACAACGACAACGACAACGACAACGACAACGACAACGACAACGACAACGACAACGACAACGACAACGACAACGACAACGACAACGACAACGACAACGACAACGACAACGACAACGACAACGACAACGACAACGACAACGACAACGACAACGACAACGACAACGACAACGACAACGACAACGACAACGACAACGACAACGACAACGACAACGACAACGACAACGACAACGACAACGACAACGACAACGACAACGACAACGACAACGACAACGACAACGACAACGACAACGACAACGACAACGACAACGACAACGACAACGACAACGACAACGACAACGACAACGACAACGACAACGACAACGACAACGACAACGACAACGACAACGACAACGACAACGACAACGACAACGACAACGACAACGACAACGACAACGACAACGACGATTGACAACGACAACGACAACGACAACGACAACGACAACGACAACGACAACGACAACGACAACGACAACGACAACGACAACGACAACGACAACGACAACGACAACGACAACGACAACGACAACGACAACGACAACGACAACGACAACGACAACGACAACGACAACGACAACGACAACGACAACGACAACGACAACGACAACGACAACGACAACGACAACGACAACGACAACGACAACGACAACGACAACGACAACGACAACGACAACGACAACGACAACGACAACGACAACGACAACGACAACGACAACGACAACGACAACGACAACGACAACGACAACGACAACGACAACGACAACGACAACGACAACGACAACGACAACGACAACGACAACGACAACGACAACGACAACGACAACGACAACGACAACGACAACGACAACGACAACGACAACGACAACGACAACGACAACGACAACGACAACGACAACGACAACGACAACGACAACGACAACGACAACGACAACGACAACGACAACGACAACGACAACGACAACGACAACGACAACGACAACGACAACGACAACGACAACGACAACGACAACGACAACGACAACGACAACGACAACGACAACGACAACGACAACGACAACGACAACGACAACGACAACGACAACGACAACGACAACGACAACGACAACGACAACGACAACGACAACGACAACGACAACGACAACGACAACGACAAACGACAACGACAACGACAACGACAACGACAACGACAACGACAACGACAACGACAACGACAACGACAACGACAACGACAACGACAACGACAACGACAACGACAACGACAACGACAACGACAACGACAACGACAACGACAACGACAACGACAACGACAACGACAACGACAACGACAACGACAACGACAACGACAACAACAACGACAACGACAACGACAACGACAACGACAACGACAACGACAACGACAACGACAACGACTAACGACAACGACAACGACAACGACAACGACAACGACAACTACAACGACAACTACAACTACAACGGCAACGACAACGACATCGACAACGACAACGACAACGACAACGACAACGACAACGACAACGACAACGACAACGACAACGACAACGACAACGACAACGACAACGACAACGACAACGACAACGACAACGACAACGACAACGACAACGACACGACAACGACAACGACAACGACAACGACAACGACAACGACAACGACAACGACAACGACAACGACAACGACAACGACAACGACAACGACAACGACAACGACAACGACAACGACAACGACAACGACAACGACAACGACAACGACAACGACAACGACAACGACAACGACAACGACAACGACAACGACAACGACAACGACAACGACAACGACAACGACAACGACAACGACAACGACAACGACAACGACAACGACAACGACAACGACAACGACAACGACAACGACAACGACAACGACAACGACAACGACAACGACAACGACAACGACAACGACAACGACAACGACAACGACAACGACAACGACAACGACAACGACAACGACAACGACAACGACAACGACAACGACAACGACAACGACAACGACAACGACAACGACAACGACAACGACAACGACAACGACAACGACAACGACAACGACAACGACAACGACAACGACAACGACAACGACAACGACAACGACAACGACAACGACAACGACAACGACAACGACAACGACAACGACAACGACAACGACAACGACAACGACAACGACAACGACAACGACAACGACAACGACAACGACAACGACAACGACAACGACAACGACAACGACAACGACAACGACAACGACAACGACAACGACAACGACAACGACAACGACAACGACAACGACAACGACAACGACAACGACAACGACAACGACAACGACAACGACAACGACAACGACAACGACAACGGACAACGACAACGACAACGACAACGACAACGACAACGACAACGACAACTACAACTACAACTACAACGACAACGACAACGACAACGACAACGACAACGACAACGACAACGACAACGACAACGACAACGACAACGACAACGACAACGACAACGACAACGACAACGACAACGACAACGACAACGACAACGACAACGACAACGACAACGACAACGACAACGACAACGACAACGACAACGACAACGACAACGACAACGACAACGACAACGACAACGACAACGACAACGACAACGACAACGACAACGACAACGACAACGACAACGACAACGACAACGACAACGACAACGACAACGACAACGACAACGACAACGACAACGACAACGACAACGACAACGACAACGACAACGACAACGACAACGACAACGACAACGACAACGACAACGACAACGACAACGACAACGACAACGACAACGACAACGACAACGACAACGACAACGACAACGACAACGACAACGACAACGACAACGACAACGACAACGACAACGACAACGACAACGACAACGACAACGACAACGACAACGACAACGACAACGACAACGACAACGACAACGACAACGACAACGACAACGACAACGACAACGACAACGACAACGACAACGACAACGACAACGACAACGACAACGACAACGACAACGACAACGACAACGACAACGACAACGACAACGACAACGACAACGACAACGACAACGACAACGACAACGACAACGACAACGACAACGACAACGACAACGACAACGACAACGACAACGACAACGACAACGACAACGACAACGACAACGACAACGACAACGACAACGACAACGACAACGACAACGACAACGACAACGACAACGACAACGACAACGACAACGACAACGACAACGACAACGACAACGACAACGACAACGACAACGACAACGACAACGACAACGACAACGACAACGACAACGACAACGACAACGACAACGACAACGACAACGACAACGACAACGACAACGACAACGACAACGACAACGACAACGACAACGACAACGACAACGACAACGACAACGACAACGACAACGACAACGACAACGACAACGACAACGACAACGACAACGACAACGACAACGACAACGACAACGACAACGACAACGACAACGACAACGACAACGACAACGACAACGACAACGACAACGACAATGACAATAACAACGACAACGACAATGACAACGACAACTACAACGACAACGACAACGACAACGACAACGACAACGACAACGACAACGACAACGACAACGACAACGACAACGACAACGACAACGACAACGACAACGACAACGACAACGACAACGACAACGACAACGACAACGACAACGACAACGACAACGACAACGACAACGACAACGACAACGACAACGACAACGACAACGACAACGACAACGACAACGACAACGACAACGACAACGACAACGACAACGACAACGACAACGACAACGACAACGACAACGACAACGACAACGACAACGACAACGACAACGACAACGACAACGACAACGACAACGACAACGACAACGACAACGACAACGACAACGACAACGACAACGACAACGACAACGACAACGACAACGACAACGACAACGACAACGACAACGACAACGACAACGACAACGACAACGACAACGACAACGACAACGACAACGACAACGACAACGACAACGACAACGACAACGACAACGACAACGACAACGACAACGACAACGACAACGACAACGACAATGACAACGACAACGACAACGACAACGACAACGACAACGACAACGTCAACGACAACGACAACGACAACGACAACGACAACGACAACGACAACGACAACGACAACGACAACGACAACGACAACGACAACGACAACGACAACGACAACGACAACGACAACGACAACGACAACGACAACGACAACGACAACGACAACGACAACGACAACGACAACGACAACGACAACGACAACGACAACGACAACGACAACGACAACGACAACGACAACGACAACGACAACGACAACGACAACGACAACGACAACGACAACGACAACGACAACGACAACGACAACGACAACGACAACGACAACGACAACGACAACGACAACGACAACGACAACGACAACGACAACGACAACGACAACGACAACGACAACGACAACGACAACGACAACGACAACGACAACGACAACGACAACGACAACGACAACGACAACGACAACGACAACGACAACGACAACGACAACGACAACGACAACGACAACGACAACGACAACGACAACGACAACGACAACGACAACGACAACGACAACGACAACGACAACGACAACGACAACGACAACGACAACGACAACGACAACGACAACGACAACGACAACGACAACGACAACGACAACGACAACGACAACGACAACGACAACGACAACGACAACGACAACGACAACGACAATGACAACGACAACGACAGACAACGACAACGACAACGACAACGACAACGACAACGACAACGACAACGACAACGACAACGACAACGACAACGACAACGACAACGACAACGACAACGACAACGACAACGACAACGACAACGACAACGACAACGACAACGACAACGACAACGACAACGACAACGACAACGACAACGACAACGACAACGACAACGACAACGACAACGACAACGACAACGACAACGACAACGACAACGACAACGACAACGACAACGACAACGACAACGACAACGACAACGACAACGACAACGACAACGACAACGACAACGACAACGACAACGACAACGACAACGACAACGACAACGACAACGACAACGACAACGACAACGACAACGACAACGACAACGACAACGACAACGACAACGACAACGACAACGACAACGACAACGACAACGACAACGACAACGACAACGACAACGACAACGACAACGACAACGACAACGACAACGACAACGACAACGACAACGACAACGACAACGACAACGACAACGACAACGACAACGACAACGACAACGACAACGACAACGACAACGACAACGACAACGACAACGACAACGACAACGACAACGACAACGACAACGACAACGACAACGACAACGACAACGACAACGACAACGACAACGACAACGACAACGACAACGACAACGACAACGACAACGACAACGACAACGACAACGACAACGACAACGACAACGACAACGACAACGACAACGACAACGACAACGACAACGACAACGACAACGACAACGACAACGACAACGACAACGACAACGACAACGACAACGACAACGACAACGACAACGACAACGACAACGACAACGACAACGACAACGACAACGACAACGACAACGACAACGACAACGACAACGACAACGACAACGACAACGACAACGACAACGACAACGACAACGACAACGACAACGACAACGACAACGACAACGACAACGACAACGACAACGACAACGACAACGACAACGACAACGACAACGACAACGACAACGACAACGACAACGACAACGACAACGACAACGACAACGACAACGACAACGACAACGACAACGACAACGACAACGACAACGACAACGACAACGACAACGACAACGACAACGACAACGACAACGACAACGACAACGACAACGACAACGACAACGACAACGACAACGACAACGACAACGACAACGACAACGACAACGACAACGACAACGACAACGACAACGACAACGACAACGACAACGACAACGACAACGACAACGACAACGACAACGACAACGACAACGACAACGACAACGACAACGACAACGACAACGACAACGACAACGACAACGACAACGACAACGACAACGACAACGACAACGACAACGACAACGACAACGACAACGACAACGACAACGACAACGACAACGACAACGACAACGACAACGACAACGACAACGACAACGACAACGACAACGACAACGACAACGACAACGACAACGACAACGACAACGACAACGACAACGACAACGACAACGACAACGACAACGACAACGACAACGACAACGACAACGACAACGACAACGACAACGACAACGACAACGACAACGACAACGACAACGACAACGACAACGACAACGACAACGACAACGACAACGACAACGACAACGACAACGACAACGACAACGACAACGACAACGACAACGACAACGACAACGACAACGACAACGACAACGACAACGACAACGACAACGACAACGACAACGACAACGACAACGACAACGACAACGACAACGACAACGACAACGACAACGACAACGACAACGACAACGACAACGACAACGACAACGACAACGACAACGACAACGACAACGACAACGACAACGACAACGACAACGACAACGACAACGACAACGACAACGACAACGACAACGACAACGACAACGACAACGACAACGACAACGACAACGACAACGACAACGACAACGACAACGACAACGACAACGACAACGACAACGACAACGACAACGACAACGACAACGACAACGACAACGACAACGACAACGACAACGACAACGACAACGACAACGACAACGACAACGACAACGACAACGACAACGACAACGACAACGACAACGACAACGACAACGACAACGACAACGACAACGACAACGACAACGACAACGACAACGACAACGACAACGACAACGACAACGACAACGACAACGACAACGACAACGACAACGACAACGACAACGACAACGACAACGACAACGACAACGACAACGACAACGACAACGACAACGACAACGACAACGACAACGACAACGACAACGACAACGACAACGACAACGACAACGACAACGACAACGACAACGACAACGACAACGACAACGACAACGACAACGACAACGACAACGACAACGACAACGACAACGACAACGACAACGACAACGACAACGACAACGACAACGACAACGACAACGACAACGACAACGACAACGACAACGACAACGACAACGACAACGACAACGACAACGACAACGACAACGACAACGACAACGACAACGACAACGACAACGACAACGACAACGACAACGACAACGACAACGACAACGACAACGACAACGACAACGACAACGACAACGACAACGACAACGACAACGACAACGACAACGACAACGACAACGACAACGACAACGACAACGACAACGACAACGACAACGACAACGACAACGACAACGACAACGACAACGACAACGACAACGACAACGACAACGACAACGACAACGACAACGACAACGACAACGACAACGACAACGACAACGACAACGACAACGACAACGACAACGACAACGACAACGACAACGACAACGACAACGACAACGACAACGACAACGACAACGACAACGACAACGACAACGACAACGACAACGACAACGACAACGACAACGACAACGACAACGACAACGACAACGACAACGACAACGACAACGACAACGACAACGACAACGACAACGACAACGACAACGACAACGACAACGACAACGACAACGACAACGACAACGACAACGACAACGACAACGACAACGACAACGACAACGACAACGACAACGACAACGACAACGACAACGACAACGACAACGACAACGACAACGACAACGACAACGACAACGACAACGACAACGACAACGACAACGACAACGACAACGACAACGACAACGACAACGACAACGACAACGACAACGACAACGACAACGACAACGACAACGACAACGACAACGACAACGACAACGACAACGACAACGACAACGACAACGACAACGACAACGACAACGACAACGACAACGACAACGACAACGACAACGACAACGACAACGACAACGACAACGACAACGACAACGACAACGACAACGACAACGACAACGACAACGACAACGACAACGACAACGACAACGACAACGACAACGACAACGACAACGACAACGACAACGACAACGACAACGACAACGACAACGACAACGACAACGACAACGACAACGACAACGACAACGACAACGACAACGACAACGACAACGACAACGACAACGACAACGACAACGACAACGACAACGACAACGACAACGACAACGACAACGACAACGACAACGACAACGACAACGACAACGACAACGACAACGACAACGACAACGACAACGACAACGACAACGACAACGACAACGACAACGACAACGACAACGACAACGACAACGACAACGACAACGACAACGACAACGACAACGACAACGACAACGACAACGACAACGACAACGACAACGACAACGACAACGACAACGACAACGACAACGACAACGACAACGACAACGACAACGACAACGACAACGACAACGACAACGACAACGACAACGACAACGACAACGACAACGACAACGACAACGACAACGACAACGACAACGACAACGACAACGACAACGACAACGACAACGACAACGACAACGACAACGACAACGACAACGACAACGACAACGACAACGACAACGACAACGACAACGACAACGACAACGACAACGACAACGACAACGACAACGACAACGACAACGACAACGACAACGACAACGACAACGACAACGACAACGACAACGACAACGACAACGACAACGACAACGACAACGACAACGACAACGACAACGACAACGACAACGACAACGACAACGACAACGACAACGACAACGACAACGACAACGACAACGACAACGACAACGACAACGACAACGACAACGACAACGACAACGACAACGACAACGACAACGACAACGACAACGACAACGACAACGACAACGACAACGACAACGACAACGACAACGACAACGACAACGACAACGACAACGACAACGACAACGACAACGACAACGACAACGACAACGACAACGACAACGACAACGACAACGACAACGACAACGACAACGACAACGACAACGACAACGACAACGACAACGACAACGACAACGACAACGACAACGACAACGACAACGACAACGACAACGACAACGACAACGACAACGACAACGACAACGACAACGACAACGACAACGACAACGACAACGACAACGACAACGACAACGACAACGACAACGACAACGACAACGACAACGACAACGACAACGACAACGACAACGACAACGACAACGACAACGACAACGACAACGACAACGACAACGACAACGACAACGACAACGACAACGACAACGACAACGACAACGACAACGACAACGACAACGACAACGACAACGACAACGACAACGACAACGACAACGACAACGACAACGACAACGACAACGACAACGACAACGACAACGACAACGACAACGACAACGACAACGACAACGACAACGACAACGACAACGACAACGACAACGACAACGACAACGACAACGACAACGACAACGACAACGACAACGACAACGACAACGACAACGACAACGACAACGACAACGACAACGACAACGACAACGACAACGACAACGACAACGACAACGACAACGACAACGACAACGACAACGACAACGACAACGACAACGACAACGACAACGACAACGACAACGACAACGACAACGACAACGACAACGACAACGACAACGACAACGACAACGACAACGACAACGACAACGACAACGACAACGACAACGACAACGACAACGACAACGACAACGACAACGACAACGACAACGACAACGACAACGACAACGACAACGACAACGACAACGACAACGACAACGACAACGACAACGACAACGACAACGACAACGACAACGACAACGACAACGACAACGACAACGACAACGACAACGACAACCACAACGACAACGACAACGACAACGACAACGACAACGACAACGACAACGACAACGACAACGACAACGACAACGACAACGACAACGACAACGACAACGACAACGACAACGACAACGACAACGACAACGACAACGACAACGACAACGACAACGACAACGACAACGACAACGACAACGACAACGACAACGACAACGACAACGACAACGACAACGACAACGACAACGACAACGACAACGACAACGACAACGACAACGACAACGACAACGACAACGACAACGACAACGACAACGACAACGACAACGACAACGACAACGACAACGACAACGACAACGACAACGACAACGACAACGACAACGACAACGACAACGACAACGACAACGACAACGACAACGACAACGACAACGACAACGACAACGACAACGACAACGACAACGACAACGACAACGACAACGACAACGACAACGACAACGACAACGACAACGACAACGACAACGACAACGACAACGACAACGACAACGACAACGACAACGACAACGACAACGACAACGACAACGACAACGACAACGACAACGACAACGACAACGACAACGACAACGACAACGACAACGACAACGACAACGACAACGACAACGACAACGACAACGACAACGACAACGACAACGACAACGACAACGACAACGACAACGACAACGACAACGACAACGACAACGACAACGACAACGACAACGACAACGACAACGACAACGACAACGACAACGACAACGACAACGACAACGACAACGACAACGACAACGACAACGACAACGACAACGACAACGACAACGACAACGACAACGACAACGACAACGACAACGACAACGACAACGACAACGACAACGACAACGACAACGACAACGACAACGACAACGACAACGACAACGACAACGACAACGACAACGACAACGACAACGACAACGACAACGACAACGACAACGACAACGACAACGACAACGACAACGACAACGACAACGACAACGACAACGACAACGACAACGACAACGACAACGACAACGACAACGACAACGACAACGACAACGACAACGACAACGACAACGACAACGACAACGACAACGACAACGACGACGACAACGACAACGACAACGACAACGACAACGACAACGACAACGACAACGACAACGACAACGACAACGACAACGACAACGACAACGACAACGACAACGACAACGACAACGACAACGACAACGACAACGACAACGACAACGACAACGACAACGACAACGACAACGACAACGACAACGACAACAACAGAAACGGGGGAATCAACACCTGCACCAACTTCAGGCGCAATCTACTGTGGGTATGAATTCCTTAAATAAATATATATCTAAACATAATTTACCAGAATTTAAAACTAACAAAATGCTAGTATTTTGTTAGTTGATAATATTTCTGGACTAGCCAACAAAGTACTTTTTCCAGACTTTTTCGAATTTGTAAAAGAGATATATTTTTCCTTTTCGAAACCTTCGTTACCGAAGAAAATTATGAAATATATATTTGGTAATTTTCGGAGCTTGAACTATTTTTGGTACCAGCTCTAAAAATGAAAAACTGTGGAAGGGGATTGGTGGATGCTCTGAAAAAGGGAACCGTATAAGCAAGATTTATTGAAGAAGCTTACCTAGTTAGAATGAAACTTAGTGTGATAAACATAGATTATAGTATTATACCCACATAGATTATTTGCAATTCTTGGGATATCGCTTTCAGCACGCTTCGTGAGTTTTTAAATAATACAAAACTAGAAAATGTCATGCTGGTTGGAGACTGCAATGCGCGGATAGGTGATTGCCAGATAAAAACCCATTTAACCAATCGAACCAACACTAAAATCCTAGATAAAAAAAATCGAAAGATAAAATTATTAACAAAAACGGGCGACAGTTGCCAGAACTATGCCAAGAACATGACCAGTTCATTTTAAATATGTGCTATAAACATGATTAGAAGGTAGTTTTACATTCATTTGAGGACCATGCAAATCTGTTTGCTGTGTCGCAAAAATGGATAGACATAATTATATCCTTTAATGTAAAGTCTAAAATTTGTTCGGACCATATGACTCTGGTCGTTGAATTCGATTTCAATGAGACTGTTGAACATTTTCCCCTTTCGCTGCCGGCCAAGCCAGTGTGGAAAGATACCGATAAGGGCCTGTACCAAGCAAAGATTTGTAACGAGTTCTAAAATAGTATATTAGAAATATACCCAATTGCGACAGAGCAAATATGTTAATTGGTGTTTTAAACAAAGTGTGTTGCATAAGAGCGTCGAAAAGGAAAAGAGGCTCCAAGCAGAAGTGGCATGATCACGAATGCTTAGAAGCAAGAACACTTTCTTTTGCATTTTTAAAGAAAACAAAATCTTTTAAGACGAAATGTAAAAACAATACATACCCATGTACGTAGGTATTGCTTTTGTTCTTTTTTTCCTTTTAATTTTAAAAACTATGCGTTTCGCCCAGGTCTAACAGTTGGGCTCATCAGTTAGATGCTGTAGTACCCTTCTAAGACGCAAAATATTAGTCGATGGCTACCGACTCAAATAAAATCTACAGCTTTCATACACTGTGAATTATATTTTTCTAGGGAAATTCGGTCGAATTCAGACACCTAGAAAATAATGCCAGTGGTCTGGCTTGTTTAATTTTAAGAAGAAATATTAAAACAATACACACGCATGTACGTAGGTATTGCTTTTGTTCTTTTTTTTGCGGACTCTGATTTTAATTTATATTTTTCTAGAGAATTCGGTCGAATTCAGACACCTAGAAAATAATGCCCGTGGTATGGCTTGTTTAATTTTAAGAAGAAATGTAAAAACAATACAAACGCATGTACGTAGATATTGCTTTTGTTCTTTTTTTTTGTGGACTCTGCTTTTAATTTTAATTTTTGTTTTTTTGTGACCTTTAGTCCAAATTATGCGTTTCGTCCAAGTACTACATTTGGGCTCATCAGTTAGATGCTTTGTACTACAGCATCTAACTGATGAGCCCAACTGTAGTGCCTGGGCGAAACGGATAATTTGGACTAAAGGTCACAAAAAACAAAAATTCAAATAAAACAAAAAACTCCATAACTTCAAACAGGGAATACATCACGGCAAACAGTGTATACAAGCAACTTTGCAGAAGTAAGGGTATAGCTTACTATCGAAAAATTGAACAAGAATTAGCTTAAAGTACAGATAGCAAAGGTTTTTGGAATAAATTAAAACAATTAAAAGATACGGCTTTTATTTGCGGGACACACTTGAATACACCTGTTCTAGCAAGCTATTTTAAGACATTGTTAAATCCTCCCCCAACAGCGTATATTATTAAATATGCGGAGCCAAACATAGAGAATAATTTGCTGAACCACGAAATTACAATTTGTGAGCTCTAACAGGCTATTAGAATTTCAAGAAACAACAAAGCCCCGGCCCTGACCGTTTTTCAAATGAATTTTATTGGAATGCGCCAAATGAATTTAAACACCAGGTGCTCTTAGTATTTAACAATATATTTGAATAAGTGATGGTCCCCAGTGTTGGTCCTCTACGTGTCGACTTTAATTTTCTACATTTCAACGTAAACAATCGGTCGACAATTTCATCACTGTAGACAATATGTTGACAATGTAGACAATATGTCGACAATGTAGACAATATGTCGACAATGTAGACAATATGTGGACAATGTAAACAATAACTTTAACATCTTAAATCTCACAAATAAAATCATTTTATAAAGTCTTTGGTACAAAGATAAGCACGTAGCTTTAATATTATCCATAAAAATACAAGTTTCAAGAATTTATAAAATCTTCTTTTAAAAATAAAAGCTTAAGACGTGAGGGTGCTATTAAGATGTCTGGCTGACCTATAAGCAAGGTAGTTAAGGAGGTAAGATATCTCTTGGTGAAAACCAATACTAAATACCCAGCTCTTTGCAGAGTGTCCAACAAAACTCTGCAAAATACTGTTGAAAACCTTCGCGGGCACAGGTAATGGAAAATGTTATTATTATCTAAATATTGATTTCAAAACAACGTTTAACATTTCATAACAAAAAACGAAAGAAAAATGTTTTCTGAAGAAGAAGATAATAATATTTTTGAAGATTTTTTAGACATCCAAAAATATGAAAAGTTCGAGCAAATTCGTTAGAAGAGCGTGAGGACCCTGAATTTTGTTCAAGAAACCGATTTGAAAAAACAGCGGTTCAAGTTGCAATTGAAAAATTTACGTGCAAGGCGATTGGTAATACAGCCAATTTCTGTTGTTGAACAATAAATTTGTTTCTTTATCTGAAACGAATTATAATATGAACATCTGTTTCTGAAATTTTAAAAATCTTACCTGAGCTTTAATAAATTTATAAATACATATATTTTTTGTGTTCTTGTGATTATGTTTAATTTTCGTTCTGTTCCATTACACTATCTGTCAAAATAAGGTGTGCTCAACATAACTTCGCCTAACGTAGCCCTTAAAATCTGCTTTAATTAGAAGAGTTGTTTAGTGTGTTTAAAATTTAGACAAAGTCAGACAAGGGCTGGCAATTAGATGACCGCTTTAACTAAAGTTGGGTTTACTCTCTAAAGTTTGGCGCCAATATCTTTGCAAAAAATGTTAAAATCGGAACAGACAAAAATAAACAACTCCAAATTATGTGAGAAATTTGTGAGTTAACGATTTGATTATTGAACCAAATTTGCCAGGTTTACGGCATTTTTTAATTTTATTACTAAATTTTTCAAAATTTTAAATGGTTTTAAAACTTGACCAGTAGTAAACCAGTGAAGTGATTCAGTGGACCTATCAAATTTTAGTGAGTATGTTAACGAGTATCATAACAGATTTCTCCCATAATTTAAGGTTTTTCGATATATAAATAAATGCATGGGTAGCGAGATACAATATTTTAAGCGAATTCCTGGCAGTGTTCCGTAAGGGATATTATACTGTGGATAATATTTTCACACTAACAACTATATCCAACTATTTCATAAGAAACAAAAAAAAAGCTTTTTTTATTCTTTGTAGATTTTAAGGCTGCATTTGATTCTTTCGATGGCAAGGCATTGTTTTTTAAACTCTCGCAAAATGGATTTTCCTCAAAAATGATAAGAGTACTAAAAAGCATGTATACGCATACAAGGCACAACAGATTTGTGCGAATGGTTTTGACATAAGCCAGCAGGAATACAGATCGCCGACCTAGTTATCAAAATGCTTCTTTTCCTGGATGATATAGTTTTGCTATCACAGTCCCCGCACAGCCTGCAGCTGATGATTAATAAACTGAGTGATTACTGCAAAATGTGGAATCTTACTGTCAATCTAGAGAAATCCAAAATTATGTAAGAAAGGAAATTAAAGCTCAGTTCAAACTACAAGTGGTTCCTTGATGGGCAGATGGTTGAAATTGTAACGGAGTATAAATACTTGGGAATTCTTTTAAAGGCAAATATGAAGCTAGATATGCATTTAAAAAAGAAACTAGCCGCAGCAGAAGGTCTAATTAATGCTTCTTGGAAAAATGTAAGAGATAATAAGAACATACTGCTGTCTGCGAAGTACAAAGTGTACGAAGCTGTATTGCGCTCCGTATTGGACTATAGCTGTCAATCTTAGGGATATAGGACATATGAAGAAGTTGAGAAACTCCAACGGTTTTTCATTAAAAAACTTTATAAACTACCTAGGAACACACCTTACTACATTGTACTTTTGAAAACAGGTCTACCAACACTTCCTATAAACACTTTAAGGCTACATTTTTACTAGGTCATACAATTATTAAGTTATCCACCCACGAGAATGGCCTATATCCTTACAAAATACGTTCTCGAGGATAAAATTGACTGCGGTGTAGATTGGATTAAATTGGCCGAAAAACACGAGGTAGAATCAACCATACAATGTGACGATACCTTTGCTTTAAAAAAACAGCTATATGGTTAAATAGAGGTGGTAGATACTTTTCAACGAAATGACAGTACTCAGCGCGCAATCTCTCCTATGAACAGAGTAATATATATACAACTCAATTACTATATAATCTCGCAACCAACAACTACTTTAGAGATGATTTGAACGTAGAAGCGATTTCTTTAATTTGCAGGGCAAGAGTGATTTGCTCAATTTAAATGGTTCACCATATACCAAGGCTTTCACTAACTTTTGCACAGTTTGCAACCTTAAAGCAAAAGAGGAATGCTTTAATTTTCTAGCGGTTTGTCCTATCTACCAAAAATTCAGACGGTCGCACTGTGGTACACCTGCAATTAATATGGAACAGTTAAAAAATATTCTGAACGGGCCAGATTTGGAAACTTGGTACAAGTACCTGAAAGCAGTTAAAAACTATAGAATACTAATTTTAAGTGAATTCCAGTGATTAAATTTAATAATTACATATCTATTAAATTTAGCATGTCCTCTTAACCGTATCAATAAATATATTATATCTTACTTAATTCTATTTGATGACGCCAAAATGGGCAGACAGACAGACGGCAAAACCTTGTCTTTAATTCATTATTATTTAATAACACAAAAAATGGAAACAAACTAAATTGTGAAATAATAAATAAATCTATCTATCTATCCATATATACGAAATGAAATTTTATAATAACATGAGAAACAGGTGTGACACCAATACTTGCAACAAACTTAAGGAATATAGCAGAATTACAATTTCACAGATCAAACACAAAAACATTGATATTTCTACGCAAACGTAGGGAATTTGGATTGTTTCTGAATTTTCTTTGTTATGCCACAACAAATGTTTGGAAAGACTACGAATTCTAATTTGAGAAAGGGCAAGGTGAGATGAGGCTAGCTAAAAAGCTCACTTCATTATAGAACACTTCCACAGAAAATTACTCAACATTTCTATCTCGCTCAAACAACCACAAACCACAAAGCAGAAAAAATCTCTTTTTAAACTAGAAGAATATATATCGCAAACACATTAAAAGAATTCGATCAGAGAGTGTTTTTTGAGAGCCTAGACAAAAAGCAAAATAAAATCAATGCTGAAACCAAAAACACACAAAAGAGGAAATTAGAGCGGTTAAAAACTGAGTTAAGATAGACCATGGGCATAGACTTCCAAGAGAAATGGTTTGCCAACAAAACTAAAGTAGAATTCCCAGCAGACGTGAAGTGGCTACTCACATTGGGTCTGAAATTTGCGTTGCCAGTGAAGAAAGGAGAAGTGTCACTCTTTAATATCATTGCATATAAGGAAGATATGATAAAAACGATGGTACAGAGTGACCAAGAAACTGCTTGCTTAAACTTCACATACGCGTTACAGAACTATATAATAACAAGTGGACTTTTGAGAATTTTTAAAAGTGATTCTCAGCGGCTTTATTGGTCTTTATGATGATTAAATGAAAGCAATTTTCATTTTATTTGCCCAACGTTTCGACGGTGGTTGCCGTCTTCTTCAGGGGTGTCTTTATTTACAAAAAAAAAAATTAAAAAGAGATATAATGTTTGAACGTATAAATATATACAAGTAAACGAACAAAATATGACTTACATAACGTTAAATTTTAAGATTGCACTAAGCTAAACAATAATTTGTTTAACATATTTAAAAAACAGATTAAAAAACAGATTTTGAACATTTCATATTTGAAGATTAGTCTATGCTTCATGATATTTACTGTCAGAAACTAAGGAACATTAAACAGCTGATATATTTTGTGTGTCAGTCGATCTCGTACTGTGGAGGTGTTAACACGTTTTCGGCTTCCCAGTTTTTTCCAAATCAAATTTCGTGTATGAGTTTAAGTGTAACATTAAATCAACATTTCTTAAGTGGTGCAATAGCACAGTGGTAGAGTGGCCGACCGAGAATTCGAGGGTCGCCAGTTCGATTCCCAGCCGGGCATCAGAACTTTGCAAGCTTTTTTTCACAACCCTGAAGTGGGAAACTTTATTGGTTGGGAAAACGATCAAACGAGGAGGAGTTTAAGCACCCGGGCATCGAAAGGTGTCTTAGGGCCAATGAGGCCAGCGATGGCATCAGCTGAGGGAACACCGAAAGATGTTCCACTTACAAGCAGTGATTCTGCAGCAACAACATCAACAGCAATAAAAACCGGCAACATCATCCGATGCTAACCAGAAGCGCATAAAGAGGATCAAGTGCGCACCAAATTTGGTAAAGAGGAGATCCACGGCCACCTCACCAAAGCTGCCAGCTGGGGTGAATACGTCGGATATAGACGAGACGTCAGAGGCAGGAAGACAAACACAACTAGACACGTCACCCGAAGAGGGTATTGAATACATGTCTGAGGAAGGAGAAGGGCACTAAAAGACGGGCGATAGTACTGCCTTCGTGAACCTCTCCACATCAGAGGCGGCATCTGAGGAGGACGAGGAACAAAGAATAGTCCCTCAAATTGAAGCAATGGAGGCAGAAATCCAAAAGTTGAAAAGCAAAGTTAAGGCCAACCAAGAAGCTCGCCAAGCGAAACAACTAAAAGAATTCGAGGAACAAGAACAACAACAGCCACAGCAGCAGCCAAAACAACAACGGCAAAAAAAATAGCAACAGCAGCAAAAACATTCACAACAAAAACAGCAGCAGCAGAATCAAAGGCAGCAGAATCAACAGCAGCAGAAAAGTCAGTCTCAGCAGCAGCAGCCACAGCCGCCGATTACGAAAAAAGAAAAGGCGCCGCCTATAAATACGTATAAAATGGAGTTACAGGATACCATAAGTCTGTGGAAGTTGGTCATAGGTCAAAACTTTACTATAAAAGATTAAATAACGATAGGCATGCTATCCATTGCTTCACACTGGAACAGCACAAAAAAATTAAAGCGTTGCTAAAAGAAACCACTTGTGAATTCTTTAGTTTCACCCCTAGGACCGAAAAGTTTCAAACGGTCTTTTTGAAGGGCATAGATCCCTGCACGGAACCACAGGTGCTCTTAAGTGAACTCCGCCAAAAAGCGAATGACGATCTCGACTTTATCGGGGTCAAGCCGTTCGCTACAGTTAGAGCTAGGCGGGAGAAGCGCACTCTTCCCTTCTTTCTTGTTCAACTCTCACCCAGCAGCAAACTGGATAGTTTGAGAAGTTTCTCCTTCCTCAACTACCAGGTTGCAACTTGGGACACATTAAATAGCGCGGCGACATTCTTCAATGCATGTGTACCAAAGGTTCGGCCACGCCGCAGCAAACTGCGAAATGCAATCACGCTGCGTTAAGTGTGGAGAGAACCACAATGCAGATGAATGCAAGTTAGGAAGGGAACGAGTCGAAGATAGGACCCAGCTTAAATGTGTACTCTGCCGAAGCGGCGGACACCCGGCTAATTATCGGGGTTGCCTGACGTTTCAGCTTATAAAGAACAATAAAGCAGCAAAGCAAACAGTGGTAGAAAAGCGTCCAACGGTCCGCCCTCCTACAACAACGCCCGTCAACCGCCAAATTTCTTACGCCCAAATCGCGTCAGGAAGGGGAAGCACGGTACAGCCTACACCAAAGGTCGCCCAACAGGCCCCCGTGCCTAAGGCGCCGGCGGCAGAGGCGGATATTATGGGCATTGTTCTGGCCATCCAGAGCCAGTTGACTGGCCTCCAAAACTAGATCAGGGAGCAGGCGACTAGGGTGGATTATCTCAACTCTGCTTTGCCGAGCTTAACGAAACTTAGAGGTTAAGGGCGCGCTGCCGGAGAGGCCCTTTAAGATCCTAGCTGTGAATGTAAATTCACCGATTAGGACCGAACGTAGAGCGAATTTATTCTAATTGCTGAAAGACATAAGTCTAGATGTGTTTATGGCTGGCGAAACTAAGCTTAACCAGAAACATAAATTGACTAACAATAATTACAATATCGTAAGAAGACACCGACCCAACTCCACTTAAGGAGGAGGCGTCGCAATCTTTATGCGTAAAGGCATTAGTCATAAGGTAATATATAATAGTGATGTGCAAAAATTTCGGACGTTAGAGGCATGCATCATATGCATTCATCTCCAACAGGGGAAGCGAATGTATGTGATTGCTGCCTATACACCGGAAACACCTCAGCAGACCCAGTTTATAACAGAGCTTGAAAAGCTTTTTGAATGCTTAAGATTGAGTTCGGAAGATAATTACTACATATTGGCTGGTGATTAAAACGCCAAGCGCATAGATTGGGGAAATCAAATACAAAATCGTCGAGGTTACTATCTATTTAATTCGATGGGTGGATACAACCTTGAGTATCGAATCGATCTTCTAGCCACAGAGAGGCCATCGTTTCCAAGAAGCGGTGGCTATCTGGATCTATTGCTTAAGGACGCAAGACTAACAATTACTGACGCTGTGGGTCAACGGCCAAGAAATTGTTTACGAACAATCGCGTACGGCAGTGACCACTGCGGACTCGCCGCCGTAATACAACTTCCGAACCAGCTAACGGAGTTGGAGGAGTATGTGCCTGTGCATACTTACAATTACAGTAAATGCCCTATTGAGTGAATTACGTTCAAATGGTATATCCCCACCAAATGAAAGGAATCTGACAAATACGGAAATCGACAGATACTTAGAACAAATGGACGAAACAATTCAACGAACAATGAACAGAACAATACCGAAATACAAAGAACGTAACGCAACCGACATGTACCGTAACGCGACAATTGACGCACTACACAGAAACAAAAGTGGACTACTGACAAAACTTAAACGATTGTACAGACGGTTTACTGACACACGAGATCTGGAGGTTAGGACACTGAAGTCGTCCATCAAAAACATCAACCAATTGATCAAAAAAAATTATAGATTGTCCATTAATTTGTTCTGCGACCCAAGTATGTTCCCAAAAATTATCAAAACGATGTTCCGTGTCTTGAGCTCCAGAGGGCGACAGAGAACTGAGACGTACTTCTGACAGCAGGCATAAGCCCAGAGGATGCCGTATTGGACGATGAACTTTATATAATCGAAAATCCGCAGGAGAGAGTACAGGCTGTGGGGACTGCTTTCCAGCAAGTGTACAAGGTGCATGCTAGCATTCGCCCGAATCATGACCTCCAACAGAGCTCTGCTTCATCACTTATGGCTCCGGAACGATATAACCGAATGGCGATTTGAGAACCTTGGTTTTATCGGGTCTAATGATGAAGATTTGGCAAACGCCATAATCGCCGACCGAAATGGGCCAAGTCCCCTGTTAATTTCGAAGAATGAGCTCCAGCTCATCTTAGATTCATTAAAGAAAAAGAAGTCAGCAGGAGTCTATGGTATATCCAACGTTGTACTACGATATTTGCCTCAAGAAGCAGTTGACATTTATAGCACACTGTTTAACAACGCGCTGAATAATGCATATTATCCAGTGCAGTGGAAGTAAGCTGTGGTGCACCCTCTCCCAAAAAAGGGAAAGGACAACTCCAATCCGGCGAATCTCCGGTCGATAAGTCTTCTTCCAAGTATCAGCAAAGTATTTGAAAAGGTTATAATTAGAGCCCTGTTCAAATGGGCGGAGGACAAAAATATCATCCCGGATAATCAGTTCGGTTTTAAGGCGGATTTGGAGAAGGCCTTCGACACCGTATGGTTAGAAGGTCTCTATCTAAAGCTAACCAGACTAGGTATAAGTAAACCTCTATTGTATATGCTTTATGACACGCTAAATGGTAGAAAGTTTGTTGTCAAGAGTGGCAATGTAACTTCTACCGCAATTTTTAATATTAATAATGGTCTTCAGCAGGGAGCGGTTAACTCGCCGATTCTATTCAGCATTTACACCAGCGATCTGATAGGTAGTCTAACTCAGGCAATTGCGTACGCCAACGATCTAATTGCGTACAGAACAGCTAATACAGTTGAGGTCATCAAAAGTCTCTTGCAGAGTGACTTCGACAATATTCAGCGATATTGTGATGACTTGAAGTTGAAAATCAACTTCCAGAAATCAAAAACTATTTTGTTTAGGACTCCGTTGTCTAGCACCTCAAGGGATATGAGAAAGAACTGGCGCAAGCTGATGATCGTAGGGCCATATGGACATCCACTGGCGAGTAAAAGTGTAGTAAAGTACCTTGGCATTTGGTTGGATCAGTACCTGTATTTCGACAGACATATAGGTGGTGCATTGGCCAGGGCTAGGGGAGCCTTTGCCTTGACAAATCGACTGTTTTATAGCAGCCGTCTTGACAGCAGGGTGAAGGTGATTTGCTACATGGCCCTCATCCGGCCGATGATTGCCTACGGATGCCCGGTGTGGTTCAACGTTGCCCCATCTCAAATGGAAAAGATTCGGGTGTTTGGGAGGCAATGTCTTAGACGTTGCGTTGGATTACACAGAGCACCAGAGTCGAAGTACACAAGATATTATTCCAACCAGGCTCTATACGGAGCCAACATAAACAGAATAGATAATTTTTTTGTTTAAGCTGATTCGGGGTCACACTGCAAGAGCGATGTCCTCAACCAACAGCTTAATTTTTGGGGCTTACTACCCCAATAATGAATATTTTGAGAGTGCGCGGTTAAGTGGCTACATCCTTCCCGAAGCATTTCTCTATTTAGACAGTCGAGGGCTGATACAGGATGGAGAGGCGGTTCCGCTCATCTACCACGTCAGCCGGAAAACTGTGGATAGGCGACTCCTGTATGGTCGAGACGTCATCGCTCAAGGTGGAAGAGCGCCTTCCGTTCAGTAGGACTGTGTCCGATCGGGACCGGAGGGATAGGGCGAAACAGGAGAACCAGTTCTGGTGGCACTCTGAACAGCATCATAATATTTAAAGTCGATGAAGATAGTGTGTCTTGGCCGACTTACATAGATTTAGGGCAATTAGGTATAGGGAACAGTCGGCGTGGCACCAAAAAAAAAATTAAAAATATGTATGTATGCGGGGGCATATGTGCATGTATCTGCGTGTCCGTGCATGTATGTGCGTACGTATGTATGTGCGTATGTGCATGTATGGGTGGGTTGCATGTTGTTGTGTTTCTGCATGCATATAAAAAATAAACAAAAAAAATTTTAAAAAACGAAAAAAATGCTGCTGTGGCTGTTCTAGTATTTAAGTAGTTTTAAGTGGTTTAGGGTATTATTAGGTATTTAAAGCAGTTGAAGTTATTTTTAGTTAGTATAAGTTATTTGTATCTAGTTTTAATTCTTTTTAGTTTATCTTTATGTAGTTCTTAAGTAAAAATTTAAAAATGATTTGATACTGAGTTTTTTTTAAAAAGTTTTCTTGGTTAAATAAAAATAAAATAATTGATTTAATTCAAATAGTTTTTAGGTCGAAAGACATTAGTTCTAAGAGTTATTGTTTAGTTTAGAGCGCCCGTAACGGGCCAGTAAATAAGTTGTAAGTTATTGATAGTTAGGCTAGTTTAAACATTTTTGTCTAGCTTTAATATAGTTACAAGTTAATATTAAATAAAAATGATTTTACAAAAAAAAAAAAATATTTTGTGTGTCTTGTTTGCGGCTCATATTGTTTTTGTTGTTAGTTATATGCAGTGTCTCTAGTGTGTAAACGTTTAAATGTATGTTTTTCTGTTGCAAGGATCTCCACTTCCTCGAAGTCTGATGTGTGACCGGTACCAACGCTCTGAGGAGCCAGTGTCGTCTTCTCCGAACTTTTCAGGCGAATATCTGACTTGTGGTTCGCCATTCTTTGCCGAAGGAGTTGTTTGGTGGTGCCGATGTAGCAAAGGTTGCAAGATTTATCCGAGATGCCATGTCAATTTATTTTGTAAACTACGTCTGAACGGCGATCTTTGTCTGTATTCGTCTTCAGGTTTGTGAATAGAGATGCAAAAGTCTGGTTTGACTTATATGCCAAGTTAACTTGCGGGTGGTTTTTTGCGGCCATTTCTTTGAAATTTTCGGAAAGTTTGGACACATAAAGGACACTTTTATAAACACATCTCCTCTCTTCCAACTTATTTTCTAAACGAACTTAGTGTTTTTGACGAAGTATCAAGTTCCTTATAACTTCTGTCGGAAAGCTGTTGTCTGGAGTATTGCGTAACTTTTTCTTCGTTAGCGGAGTGGAATTTTCCGTCACTCAACGCAAAGACTTTGTTTATTAAGTTCGATGCAGTGTTCATACAAATGTGCTTGGCTTGATTAGATCGTAAATTGACAAGTCTCCTAGATGCCATATATTACTGGTACCAGTCAAAATTATGTCAGTCATTTTCGCGATAAACCTTAACATCCCAGAACGTTATCGATCTGTTTTTTTCCCTCTCTACGGTAAATTGTAATTTTTCAATAAATTGGTTAAGGCATCGTAAGACATTATCAATTTCTTCTCTATCCACAATAGCAAAGATATCATCAACGTATTTTGTTATAAACTTAGGTTTGTAGCTCAGCTTAAAACATTCCTCGAGTAAAAAATCTAAAACCAAGTCCACAATCGTCGGTGAAAGCGGACTTCCCATTGGCATTCCGTGTACTTGTTTGTACAAATTGTTATTAAATTGCAGGTAGTTTTTTTTTGGTTTATAACTTTGCACGCGCTCAAGGGATTATGAATACCCTTTATATGTTTTTTCAACACAGCGCGGGCATCCGGTGAGAGAAGAGAAAGAAGGATAGGAAAGGTGTGTGGCGCGATGTTCTGAGACTAGAGCTGTTTGTTGTCTCAGATTTATCTTCAGGGATGGTGGCTGAACTAATGCGGAGAGAATTACCGTGTCTTAATTATTTATGTTCCTTATAATTCGCATTATTTTATTTATTTCGTTGTCATATTTAATGGGTATGCAAGTTTACTCAATCACATATTGTTAGTGTTATGCCTAAACAGCATGTAATGAGCAAAGCAGCAATTTGTTTTATGACAATTTTTGAGAATTGGTTTTTAATGGAATATAAGAAGGCATAGACAACGGCAGGAATCGAACATGCAACCACGAGGTTGACAGGCGAGCACACAACGGCTAGCCGTCCGAATTAAATAATATTTTAGAAGTTTTGAACAGGTTGGTTTTTATCTGGACTTTGGAGAATTTTTAAAAGTACATTACAAAGGTACACAAAGATGCGGTAAATTTTCTTAAAAAAACACAAATACATTACAATTGTAGCAGGTGATAAAGGCAATGTGACTGTTGCAATGAATATGACGGAATATGAAGAGAAGATGACGGAACTACTGTCTGACCGCTCTACATACAGGATCGGAAGAGCACCACCCATCACCGGTCTACAAAACAAAAATAATGAATTTGTGAAATGGGTGCACACCAACAAGATAATCGATGAGAGGGAAAAAGCAATAATGACTACCTACACAGCACAAATACCTGCAATATTTGGTTTACCAAAGATTCACAAGCCAAACATGCCTTTCCGGCCGACAACGTCATCGATGAAAGTTCCTTGTTACGAACTTTCAAAGTATCTGGGTAAAATATTACAGTGCGTCACGAAAGAATCTCCTCACTCTGTAAAGAATTCGTTGGAATTTAAATCCAAGGCAAAATATTTTGTACTTAACACAAACCATACTTTGGTTTCTTATGACGCTGTTTCTCTTTTTACTAATGTTCCTGTTCAGCTTGCAATCAACATCATTAAAAAGAAATGAGAAGTTATAGCTGGAAATACCAAGCTGAGCCAAAATAAATTTATCGGGTTATTAAATGTTTGCCTAAAAGATAACAACTACCTGCAATTTAAGAACAATTTGTACAAACAAGAATGCCAATGGCAAATCCACTTTCACCGACGATTGCGGACTTGGTTTTAGATTTTTTACTCGAGGAATGTTTTAAGCTGAGCTACAAACCTAAGTTTATAGCAAAATACGTGATGATATCTTTGCGATTGTGGATAGAGGAAAAATTGATAATGTTTTACGATGCCTTAACCAATTTAATGAAAAAATACAATTCACCGTAGAGAGGGAAAAAAACAGATCGATAACGTTCTGGGATGTTAAGGTTTATCGCGAAAATGACTGACATAATTTTGACTGGTACCAGAAATTTATGGCATCTAGGAGACTTGTCAATTTCCGATCTAATCAAGCCAAGCACATTCGTATGAACACTGCATCGAACTTAATAAACAAAATCTTTGCGTTGAGTGACGGAAAATTCCACTCCGCTAACGAAGAAAAAGTTACGCAAATACTCCTAGACAACAGCTTTCCGACAGAAGTTATAAGGAACTTGATACTTTGTCAAAAACATTAAGTTTTTTTTAGAAAATAAGTTGGAAGAGACGAGATGTGTTTATAAAAGTGTCGTTTATGTACCCAAACTTTCCGAAAATTACAAGGAAATGGTCGCGAAAACCAACCCGCAAGTCAATTTGGCATATAAGTCAAACCAGACTGTTGCATCTCTATTCACAAACCTGAAGACGAAAACAGACAAAGATCGCCGTGCAGACGTAGTTAACAAAATAAATTGCCATGGGAAATCGGATGAATCTTGCAATCTTTGCTACATCGGCACCACCAAACAACTCCTTGGGCAAAGAATGGCGAACCACAAGTTAGATATTCGCCTTAAAAGTTCGGAGAAGACGGCACTGGCTCCTCACTGCGTTGATACCGGTCACACACTCAACTTCGAGGAAGTGGAGATCCTTGTATCAGAAAAACATACATTTAAACGTTACACACTAGAGACACTGCATATAACTAAAAACAAAAATAATATGAGCCGCAAACAAGACACACAAAATATATCAGCACTTTACCGTTCCTTAGTTTCTTACAGTAAATATAATTAAACATAGACTAATCTTCAAATATAAAGTATTCAAAATCTGTTTTTTAATCTGTTTTTTAAATATCTTAAACAAATTATTTTTTTAGCTTAGTGCAATCTTAAAATTTAACGTTATGTAAGTCATATTTTGTTTGTTTACTTGTATATATATGTTCAAACATTATATCTCCTTTTAATTTTTTTTATTTTGTAAATAAAGACACCCCTGAAGAAGACGGCAACCACCGTCAAAACTTTGGGAAAATAAAATGAATATTGCTTTCATTTAATCATCATAAAGACCAATAAAGCTGATGGGAATCACTTTTTAAAAATTCTCCAAAGTCCACATAAAAACCAACTTGGTTAAAACTTCTAAAATATTATATAATAACAACTTCCACACCATCTTTGGATAAGTTCATCTTCAAGGTACATCGAGATACAAAGAAGTTTTTACGACAACATAAGGACATTTATATTGTGCCGGCGGATAAAGGAAACGTCACGGTTGCCACGTTCAAGTTGGATAACACGAACAGGATGAAAGAAATAATGGGTGATATGAGTGTATAAGGCGCTTTAAGAACCGATCCAACGACTACATTACAAACGAAGAATAATGATTTGGAAAACAACTCTTCCAGTAAGACATCATGTCAGCGTTTGAGAAAAATCGCATGACCATCTATACTGGACATAGTCCCTTGATGTATGGCTTAGCCCAAATCCTTAAAGACAGTATGCCACCTAGGCAAAATTGTTCATCCCAAAGTGTACCTTGCTATGAACTGTCTTAATTTATGAAGAAGCTACTTCAGAAAATCACAGAGGGATCATCTTATAATGGTAAGAACGTTGCGGAGTTCATACGATCTGTATCTCCTTGTCCTTAGATGAAGATGATATTCTGGTCTCATTTGACGTGGTTTCACTGTTTACGAGCATACTATTCACTAAGTGTTGAAAATAGTTGATACGAATTGGAGTCTTATTCAGGAACATACCATGGTAAAAAAGTTGACGTTCATTGAGATGCTGCGCTTTTGCATCATTGATAACAATTATTTGCAATTTGACGGTTCAATTTATCAGCAGAAATAAGGCGTTCCAAAGGGAAGACCGGAATCACCTGTTCTCGCTGATATAGTTATATAGGCGTTATTGAATGAGGTTTTATGTAAGCTAAGTGTAAAACCAAAAATTGTAACAAAGTACGTAGATGACCTATTTACGGTGGTAAAATCTTCGCAGGTTGATGAAACGTTAAATGCACTAAATTCGTTTAATAATAAACTGAAGTTCACGGTGGAAGTAGAAAACAAGGAGAACTTCCCTATTTGGATGTGAAAGTGAGACAGAACCAAATAATTTTCCACTGGTATAAGAAACCCACGTGATCGGCTAGACTCATCAATTTCATGTGCAAACAGCCGAAAGGTAGGACTTATTTGTAACACAGCTCAAAATTTTATCAACCGCGTATTTGATTAAAGTAATATTATTTTCCATGAGAATAATAAGACCATCATCCGAGACACCCTTTGTTCCAACTCTTTCCTACACCCTCTAGTAAATAATCTAATGTAAAATCAGGGCAAAGAGATCAAATCTGTAGAAAATGTGCAACAACAACAACCGACATTGTACAAAACTGCTTTATTCATCCCCCTTCTTGCCAATCGTTTGCTCTATGCACCTATACGGGATAAAGAAACAACGAAAATTGCTTTTTTAAACAGTGAATCCTCTGCGTACTCTTCTATTCACCAATACAAAAGGAAGAATATACACCATGGACAGATCAGATGTTGTGTACCAAATTAATTGTCTAGGTGAAAATGGGAGCACATGTACGTCGGTGTATATTGGTACATAAAAACAAAAACTGGAAAAGCGTCTCTCTGGTCACAGATCAGATATAAAGAGCGGGAGGTCGCTGCAAACAGCGCTTGCACTGCACTGTTTAAAATGGAAGCATGAACCAGACTTCGAGAGTGTAAAAGTTTTACAAACATAAAGGCATCACGGAAAGAGATACCTTCTTGAGATGTTGCACATTATCAATAATGACAGTACGGTAAACCAAAAGTCTCACTGCGAAAACTTAAGCAGTTCATGCAACCAGAATATAAAGAGACCGAAGAACTTTGGCTAGTCAAAGTAGATTGTGTCTTGTGTGCGATGAGGGTGGCGACGACATCATTTTTCCTTCTTCTTTCTTGTTTTTGTTTGAAAAACGTAACTTTAGAACGATTTTACTTGTAAATTCAAATTTGTTAATTATTTTAAAATGTTGGTTTTTCAGCGTGAAAAGAATTTTTTTAAGTATTTGTTGTTGTGGTACCTACCTAATGTAATTGTAGATACCTCCATAAGTTTTGTAAGTTAATTTATTTGACGTTTCACTTTTCTGGTGAACCAATATAAATTGTATTGTTGTTTCATTTGTTTCTTTATGAAGATAATAAAAGGCCTAATGAAGAACTTAAACACCTTCGAAACGTTGCTACAAAAAGCCATCTTTCATTGACATATAGCCCGCATAAACTATTTACAATATAACAACTCGTCTTTCTGTGCTTCTCTATACACATGTTTGCTTTTCAACTCACTCCTTAACAAACATAAAACTGTACCAGAAACAAAATAACCCGCAGTGTCTCCGGGATAGAAAAGATTAGTTTTCTTTCCTCTTCTTACATATACTGTTCATTGCGTTTGATACTTCTCTGTTCAATACACGCTTTCTAATGGAAGAAAATAACCCGATGTTCACCGACTTTTTTTTTTGTTGAATTTGTATGTATCCCTCATTATATTCATTCCGAAAATGAGTCTGAGCTGATGAACCATATGTGTTGCGTAGTGCGCTGCGCATGTCAATTTTGCTTGATATAATTTTCATAGAAAGAATAATAACTCGATTTCCTGCGATTTTTTTGAAAATTTGTGTGTATCTCTCAATCGCTGCTCTGATGAACCAAGCATGTATGATGTATGGGGCAGGTTGGTTGGCGTTCAGGCAATTTATCGAATAGATTTTATACACAATGGTTGAGGTAAGTTTCTGTATTTTGCTTGTAAAAAAAATAGTTAATTCAAGGGCAAAAATTGGTGTAGCACAAAAAAAACAAACCGCTTCCTTTTTACTTATTTTATGAATTTATACGTATTTCCCCCTTAGACTGAATTCGGTATCTTAAAGTTTAAGGTTCCACTAACATATGTAGATATTAGATTTCATTTATTTTTGGGAGAAAGTGCAAAAAATAACTGTAATTTCAATAATGTGGCCCATATGATTTCAGAAAATCCCAATGAGGTCCAAACTTATTTAAAAAATTAAGTTTACAAGGAGAACACAGTGCAATAGCTTAATTAATGCGAATTTTAAAAATATTGCACATTTAGATTTGAAAAATTCAAATTAAAAGTGTGAAAAGTTTTTGGGTGGTAAGTTTTAATGAATATGGCTTTAATAGGTGTTGTAGAACAAACAGATTTTCTCAATGAGTCAAATAATTTTAGTCAGCTTAGTTTTATTCAGAAAAAAAAGTTGTAGAGTTAGGATGCTCTACCCTTTCCATGAAAAAGATTAAACAGGAAAAGATGGCTTATCATTTCCCATTTTAACGTTTCATTGTAACAAAAGTATACTTGATTGACAGTTGGTGCAAATTAAATTAAATGTTTTGTTTTCCGTGTCCTCTTTTTTTCAACTCTCTAAGTGTTTGGAGTGGTGTTCTACGGTACCTTTCGGAGGATGGAATTGAGGAAAGGTTTCTCTTTTTTTTGACGTTAGTGAGTATCGCAACGCAGATGAGATGATAAAGCATATTTTTAATGTACTTGATATATTCTGCTGCAAGGACAAACTAATTGGTCAATCTTGCGATGGTGTGGCAGTTATAACTCTGGAAGTAGGTGGTGTTAAAAAGAAATCCTTGATGGCTAACTTTATTCCTTGCTATGCTCACGTTTTAAATTTAGTTTTGTCGCGCTCACTTGAAAAAATATCGGAAATAAAAGTTTTTTGTTCACAGTATTATAAATATTGTCCGTATGTTTTTAAAAAATCAAATAAACCTTCAAAACTTTTTAAACAAATTGCCAACTGATGAAAGCCTGGGGTATCGGAAGCTCGCTGTTATTATCATTCGCGGATAATATACGCCCTTTTAAATAGATAGATATAATTCTAACTTTTATTAGAATATTAGACAACCCTTGTGAATAGGACACTGACTTGCTTTCTATTGCCGAGAGCTTGTTAATTATATTAGAGGCAATAGAGTTTTGATTTTTCTTAATACTCTTTCTGAAATTTTTGTTAAGACTGACTTTCTTTTCAATTGGCACAAAATAAGCAAACGGATGTTGAATTTGCAAAAAGAGAAATCGACAGTTTTTAGACTTGGCATAGCTCTGACTTGCTTAATAAATTTGAATTAATTTTGGAAAGCATAAGCCATTGCGCGGAAACACCACGAAAACGATGATTGCTCGACGTTATAAACGTCGTTTTGTAGAAATAAAAGACAATTTTATATCCCGAATAAATACAAGATATAAAACTTTCACGAATTTATTTTTTTAGACTTACTCAATAGATCAAAATATGATAATTTCGCAGTTTTCAATCCAGGTGCAAAAATATTTTCTTTAATATTTAAAAAACTGAACTTAAAGTTTTGTATACAACTTCTTCTCTTCGACAACTTGACGTTTTAGCACTTCATAACCATTTAAAAAACGAAATATTGCGTGAAACATTCCCGCAAATTTTTAACTTAACAATAAATTTAATTAAGATATACATCCGCCAAAAAGTTTTCTTTCGAAACCTCTTTCATTATGCGTTTAGCCCATTGTTATATTTAACTTAAATGACTTAAGGTAAAACAAATTTGGTTTGAATTGTCCAACCTTATGGTTCATATATTGAATGAAATAATTTCAACTAAACTTTCGAAATTTAATTTTTTGGTGACTAATTTTTCTTCGACTTATTTTTTAAATTATTTACGTCTCGCCACTGGTGTCTATATATATATGTTTCTTAAGATAATTTAATTGATTAAGCAATAAATTGTTTCAACGCTCGGGTAAAAAAGGTAAATTTATTTGGAAAAGAAAGGGTCAGGGGACTTCCACTGCTTTGTTGACCGAGGGCATCCAGATTTATAAATCTGGCTCTGACTGCTTCTCACTCAAGCAAAACAGATCACACGGCGAACAAACAGAAGAGGCTCTGGTTAAAGGCAACCACGACAAAGGAAAAAATTCGTTTCTATTTTTATTTCAATTTATTTTTAACACATTGGACTTTTTTGTTTGATTTGCAAGGGTTTCTTTAATGTAAGAAATTTTAAGAAATTGTGACATTGGCAGCTTGAGAGAAGTTATATTTTATTTCCAAACTTGTCGAAAAAAGATTTCGATTAGAGCGCACATAATTTAAGGGTGGTCGCGTTGCGCCATAATTGTTATGAGCGTTCTTAAATATTCACTATTGTTGCTTATTGACTAGGCTTATGGACCCCTTAAGTTAAAAGCGCTTCGTTAATACCGACCTTAATTTTAATTTAAAAGTATTTTGTTTGGGTCTGTTCAATTATCAGTAAAATTTACAAATAACACGTAATGGTTTGTCATCTCATGTTTTTAAGATTCATTAAGAGAGTAAGGGACATCTGCAAAAAAAGGTTAAACAAATTAAAAGAATCATACTTGTGCGATAGAGATTGAAGACCAAAATTTAGATCATCTTCATGTATGCAGATTATAGCAAGTACGAATGTGAAGATTGCAGATTATAGTGAAGATAAACATGTTCATCTGCGTTATAGCATTTTCATCTACACCATAATTTGTTCTGTTCAGGTAACGAATTTTCAAGTTTTTTATCACTTCACCTCAGCTTGCTTAAAAACATCGTAAAGAGCGAAAATTTATTTCTCTAAACTTCATTGCTGAACGCTAAGAACATGTAATTGTGAGATATGTCAAGAAAGTTATAGCAGAGTTCGAGTAAGTTATTAGTGTGTACCCTGTCTTACATTTATGTTTGTTTTATATTATGGTCCCGCTCTACTTTTGTTCAAGTCTTCAGATCCATGTAATGCCTCCTTAATTTACTGAAGCGGTGTTCAATTAACTGAATAGGGAGCTGTTCTATTAAAACACGAATTTTTTCAAACGAAATTTTATACCGGTAATATATATATACATATATATATATATATATATATATATATATATATATATATATATATATATATATATATACCATCCGTCTTTAAAAAAATAGTAATTTCCTGAAGTACATATTATAAATTGGCACGTCCTTTTTTAACTTTTAAATCGTAATTAATATACTACCACCTATATTGATACTTTAAATCAAATACTATTTTTTAAAGGTGAGAGACAAAGAAGAGGAACTTGACACGGCAATGCAAAAAATTGATTGCCTGCGGTGTGAATTAAGAAAATCCGAAAAAAACAAAAGAGAGCTTGAATTACGGATGGAAGAAGCACTTGCAGGTGCTTCGAAACAACGAAAATTACGCGAACGATCAGATGAATGCTATCGAAAGCTTAAATCAGAAGTATGGGCTGCAAACTCGATAGACTTCGAAAGCCAATCATCCCTGGGATACACTTCAGATGTATTTCGCTTAGAAAAAGTAAACACTGAAAACAATTCTTTTGAATCTCATTTAAAAATAAGCGTCTCAACATTGAGTGGAAAATTGAATGAAGTTAATAATTTCCCGGAATTACTAACAATAGAATCACAAACAGCTAATGAAGATATTGCTAATAATTGGAAAGAAACAATACGTGAGTTAAAGAAAAAATACGGCAGAGATAAAAGTACTTGGATTGAAGAGAAACAAAAACTTTATTCCGAAATTGTTAAGGTAAATAATAGTCGTAACCTACTCCAAAACAAAAATAATGAGGTCGAAAAGAAGTGTCGTGAACTAATGTAAGATTTATAAGATATCCATTTTTCCTTTTTCGATATTTCTAATGTCATCTTTTTGCAGGATTAAACAGAAAACCATTTTCCAGTGGGAAAAACAAATTACTGAAATAATTCAATGGGTTTTAGATGAAAGGGACGCTCGCTCTTATTTGCAAGTTCTGGTTAATAAAATGACAGATGAACTCGAATATCTTAATCATTCTGGAAAATTGTCTTGCATCAAACACTTTCGCATCACGGATAAGGACAATCGACAACAATTAATCTAATTAAGATTTGCTGATTGATCCATATTTAGAACAAATCTTAAAAGGCTGTGTTACTCAGCACATAATATATAAGTACATATACTTGAGTAGGTATTGTTCGTATGTGCATTTAGTAGAAACAATATATTGAAACTACTTCAATTTTCGAATTATGAAAATGTTAACATTAGGTATGCGTTTTTTTACTTGAACTTACGGAAACAAAAAATAAATAAACTATAGACATAAAAAAAATTACGAAAATATGATGCTCACTAATAAGGAGTTTCATTCAAGAAAAGATCTGATCTTTCCGACAAAAGATTTGATTTTTTTGAATTTTGGGAGTTTCATTCCAACAAAAAGAGCAAATCTAGATCAAATCTTAACACGAAAGATTGGATCTCTGATGGATTGGCAGATTTGATCTGAATTCACACATACATGTAAAAAGTGTTTTCTGTAAAGGGTCAAATAGAAAATATTTTGTAATTAGTTTGTTGTGAACTTGTGAACTAGTGCCAATCCGTGCTAAAAAATATAGAAATAATGATCTTATAAATTTAGTGGAGTTTTCTAATGCTTCGTCTTCGTCTTCCTCGTCATCTGATGACGAAGATGAGTAATTTTTTTTAACGCATACCCTCTATTTTTTCATTTAGGGCCAAAACGCCAATAAATCAGTTTACATGAGATTTGAATCACAGGAACCGAGTCACATTGAAGTAAAATTGATATGAGTGGCCGTGGCGCGATAGATGTCTGCTCGCCTGTCAACCTCGCGGTCGCAGTTTCGATTCTTGTTGTGGACTAAGTCGTCTTATTTGTTATGAAAAACTAATTCTAAGATTGTCATAAAATGACTGCTGGTTTGTGGATCCATGCTGTTCAGGCATAACACTAACAGCATGTGATTGAGTTAACTAGTATACCCATACAATAGGACAACGTAATAAATAAAATAATGCAAATTAAAAGACTTGGATAAAAAGGACACGGTAAATTCTCCGCATTAGTACGGCCGCCATCTCTGCAGATAAATTTGAGACAACAACCAGCTCTAGTCTCAGAATATCGCGCCATACATCTTTCCTATCCTTCTATCTCCCTCGCGCCCACGCTGCCTTAGACCTGTACGTTAAGTATGAGAAATTATGGTTTTATTCTCCTGCTGATTAAGAGGCATTAGGGCATAGTCCTGAATAATTTACAATAAGTTAGTCTTTCACCCAACGAATCTCCTAACAAAAACGACAAGAACGCAAGAAAAAGATTTTAAAAATAAAGTTCCAGACGTTGTCACCGTACATTGGGACGGCAATTTTCTGCCAGTTCTAGATGCGCGAAAATCGAATGAAGACCGGCTCACTATTGTCATTTCGTTTGATAAAGAAGAGCAATTTATTGGTGTTCCCAAATTGGAAAATTCTACCGACAAAGAACTGGCTCAAGCTGCTTGGAACGCAGTCCTAGATTGGGATCTTCGAGATAAAGTTCAAATCTTTGTTGCGATAGGACGGCCTCAAATACCGGCCACTTAAAAGGTGCCTGTGTTCTCTTGGAGCAACATTTGGGCAGGCAAATTCTCTACGAGCTAGTATTAAAAGGTGTGTTTGAAACGAATCACCTGTTCTCGCTGATATAGTTATGGAGGCGCTGTTGGATGAGGTTTTATGTAAGCTAAGTGTAGAACCAAAAATTGTAAAAAAGTACGCAGATGACATATTTATTATTATTATTATTATTATTATTATTTTTATTTTTATTTCAAATCAAATTAAGCTTTACAATTAAGGTTATAAAAGAAATAAGTATGACATGGCATGGTTGCCGTCTGCCAGATTGAAAGTTTCGCAACTAAGACTTTAAAAAGTTAAAAAGAAAGTGACTAGTATTTTATGTTTATACAATTATTATCACGAAATATAATAAATTAAATTGAAATTTGTACAAATGTTATTATTTTAGATTGGTTTATATAAAACTGTTTCTATAAATCAAAGCATTTCTACAGTACCTTGCAAGTACTTTCCAAACTTTCCAAATGTACGACCCATTCAGGACTTCATATGTATCACTTATAGTATGTGTGTTTTTCGAAAAATATATCCGCCGGAATTCACTTAGAATAGGACATTTCCCTAAGAAGTGAACGATGTCTTCCTTTTCGTTGAGGTTGCATAGATTACAAAAATTAGGTAGATCCGATCTGTATGGCATGAAATTCAGGTTCAGCATCTCCGTTCTGGTTCGAAATATATAACTTATGTCATCAGTTCACATTCGGACTTGAAAGTAGTTTTCAGCACCTAAGCCATGAGACAGGTGCTTATACGTTCCACGTGTTTGGGATAAGGTTGCTCTAGCTCGATTACACAAATACATATTTTCGTCTTTCGTTGCTATTAACTTGTACAGGTTATCCCTCCATTCTTCTCTCTTCCAAATTCAACGTAACATGATGCACATCAGATAAACGATACAGTACGGCTGGTACCCACTTAACATTAAATTTGCTAAAATATTTAGAAAATTCAAATTCTTTCTCTACTTCAATAAAAGTTTCTAATAAAATAATAATATCAAAATTTTGCAAATAATTGAAAAAGCTAGCATAGAGTAATTTATTTTTTAATCCTGATATATTATAAGATAAAATGTTTAAGTTTTTTTTTCCATTTTTGCAGACGGGTAATTCCTGTATAACATCCCTGCTTTCAGCGTGAGGTTTCTATCTTGACTGCAAGATATCGTTGGCAATCGCACTCACATGTGCGAGTGGGACGAGAGATGATGTTGAAGAGTAGTTGTTGGCTCGGGCACCTGATGTTGTTGGTAGTTCTGTTCCCGTTCCGATGGTAAACATTGACATTGCATTAACACCGAACATATGCTTGATGTAATTAACCTCATTTACAGAGTTGACATGAAGGCCTCGTGACGATTTATAATCTAATTTTATGTCGCCGATCTGTACAATGTTGCCCTTTATGAATACTTTTATTTTCGGGTTGTATGCATGAAGTTTGTTTTTAATATTTTTCATTGCTTGTCGCCGTTGTCGTGCCATTATTGTTTGTTACCTCTGTAATGTGATTCCAGTTCCTTTCAGTTTATTAGATACCTCCAAATGTTCGATGAAAAAACATACTTTTAAACGTTTACTTACTAGAGACACTGCATATAACTAACAACAAAAATAATATGAGCCGCAAACAAGACACACAAAATATATCAGCCGCTTACCGTTCCTTAGTTTCTGACAGTAAATATCATTAAACATAGACTAATATTCCAATATAAAGTATTCAAAATCTGTTTTTTAATCTGTTTTTTAAATATTTTAAACAAATTATTGTTTAGCTTAGTGCAATCTTAAAATTTAACGTCATGTAAGTCATATTTTGTTCGTTTACTTGTATATATATGTTCAAACATTATATCTATTTTTAATTTTTTTATTTTGTAAATAAAGACACCCCTGAAGAAGACTGGAACCACCGTCGAAACTTTGGGAAAATAAAATGAAAATTGCTTTCATTTAATCATCATAATAAAATTAAAAATTCTTCAAAGTCCACATAAAAACCAACTTGGTTAAAACTTCTAAAATATTATATAATAACAACTTCCACACCATCTTTGGATAAGTTGATCTTCAAGGTACATCGAGATACAAGGAAGTTTTTACGACAACATAACGACATTTATATTGTGCCGGCGGATAAAGGAAACGTCACGGTTGCCATGTACAAGTTGGATAACACCAACAGGATGAAAGAAATAATGGGTGATAGGAGTGTATACCGCGCTTTAAGAACCGATCCAACGACTACATTACAAACGAAGAATAATGATTTTGTAAAACAACTCTTCCAGAAAGACATCATGTCAGCGTTTGGGAAAAATCGCATGACCATCTATACTGCACATAGTCCCTTGATGTATGGCTTAACCAAAATCTTTAAAGACAGTATGCCACTTAGGCAAATTTGTTCATCCCAGTTCATAGCAAGAGTACCTTGCTATGAACGGTCTTAATTTATGAAGAAACTACTTCAGAAAATCACGCTTGCACTGCACTGTTTAAAAGGGAAGCATGAACCAGACTTCGAGAGTGTAAAAGTTTTACAAACATAAAGGCATCACGGAAAGAGATACCTTCTTGAGATGTTGCACATTATCAATAATGACAGTACGGTAAACCAAAAGTCTCACTGCGAAAACTTAAGCAGTGCATGCAACTAGAATATAAAGAGACCGAAGAACTTTGGCTAGTCAAAGTAGATTGTCTTGTGTGCGATGAGGGTGGCGACGACATCATTTTTCCTTCTTCTTTCTTGTTTTTGTTTGAAAAACGTAACTTTAGAACGATTTTACTTGTAAATTCAAATTTGTTAATTATTTTAAAATGTTGGTTTTTCAGCGTGAAAAGAATTTTTTTAAGTATTTGTTGTTGTGGTACCTACCTAATGTAATTGTAGATACCTCCATAAGTTTTGTAAGTTAATTTATTTGACGTTTCACTTTTCTGGTGAACCAATATAAATTGTATTGTTGTTTCATTTGTTTCTTTATGAAGATAATAAAAGGCCTAATGAAGAACTTAAACACCTTCGAAACGTTGCTAAAAAAGCCATCTTTCATTGACATATAGCCGGCATAAACTATTAACAATATAACAACTCGTCTTTCAGTGCTTCTCTATACACATGTTTGCTTTTCAACTCACTCCTTAACAAACATAAAACTGTACCAGAAACAAAATAACCCGCAGTGTCTCCGGGATAGAAAAAATTAGTTTTCTTTCCTCTTCTTACATATACTGTTCATTGCGTTTGATACTTCTCTGTTCAATACACGCTTTCTAATGGAAGAAAATAACCCGATGTTCATCGACTTTTTTTTTGTTGAATTTGTATGTATCCCTCATTATATTCATTCTGAAAATGAGTCTGAGCTGATGAACCATATGTGTTGCGTAGTGCGCTGCGCATGTCAATTTTGCTTGATATAATTTTCATAGAAAGAATAATAACTCGATTTCCTGCGATTTTTTTGAAAATTTGTGTGTATCTCTCAATCGCTGCTCTGATGAACCAAGCATGTATGATGTATGGGGCAGGTTGGTTGGCGTTGAGGCAATTTATCGAATAGATTTTATACACAATGGTTGAGGTAAGTTTCTGCATTTTGCTTGTAAAAAAAATAGTTCATTCAAGGGAAAAAATTGGTGTAGCACGTATTTCCCCCTTAGACTGAATTCGGTATCTTAAAGTTTAAGGTTCCACTAACATATGTAGATATTAGATTTCATTTATTTTTGGGAGAAAGTGCAAAAAATAACTGTAATTTCAATAATGTGGCCCATATGATTTCAGAAAATCCCAATGAGGTCCAAATTTATTTAAAAAATTAAGTTTACAAGGAGAACACAGTGCAATAGCTTAATTAATGTTGCGAATTTTAAAAATATTGCACATTTAGATTTGAAAAATTCAAATTAAAAGTGTGAAAAGTTTTTGGGTGGTAATTTTTAATGAATATGGCTTTAATAGGTGTTGTAGAACAAACAGATTTTCTCAATGAGTCAAATAATTTTAGTCAGCTTAGTTTTATTCAGAAAAAAAAAAGTTGTAGATTTAGGATGCTCTACCCTTTCCATGAAAAAGATTAAAAAGGAAATGATGGTTTATCATTTCCCATTTGAACGTTTCATTGTAACAAAAGTATACTTGATTGACAGTTGGTGCAAATTAAATTAAATATTTTGTTTTCCGTGCCCTCTTTTTTTCAACTCTCCAAGTGTTTGGAGTGATGTTCTACGGTACCTTTCGGAGGATGGAATTGAGGAAAGGTTTCTCTTTTTTTTTTGACGTTAGTGAGTATCGCAACGCAGATGAGATGATAAAGCATATTTTTAATGTACTTGATATATTCTGCTGCAAGGACAAACTAATTGGTCAATCTTGCGATGGTGTGGCAGTTATAACTCTGGAAGTAGGTGGTGTTAAAAAGAAATCCTTGATGGCTAACTTTATTCCTTGCTATGCTCACGTTATAAATTAAGTTTTGTCGCACTCACTTGACAAAATATCGGAAATAAAAGTTTTTTGTTCACAGTATTATAAATATTGTCCGTATGTTTTTAAAAAATCAAATAAACCTTCAAAACTTTTTAAAAAATTGCCAACTGCTGAAAGCCTGGGGTATCGGAAGCTCGCTGTTATTATCATTCGCGGATAATAAACGCCCTTTTAAATAACTAGATAGATATAATTCTAACTTTTATTAGAATATTAGACAACCCTTGTGAATAGGACACTGACTGGCTTTCTATTGCCGAGAGCTTGTTAATTATATTAGAGGCAATGGAGTTTTGATTTTTCTTAATACTCTTTCTGAAATTTTTGCTAAGACTGACTTTCTTTTCAATTGGCACAAAATAAGCAAACGGATGTTGAATTTGCAAAAAGAGAAATCGAAAGTTTTTAGACTTGGCATAGCTCTGACTTGCTTAATAAATTTGAATTAATTTTGGAAAGCATAAGCCATTGACGGAAACACCACGAAAACGAGGATTGTCCGACGTTATAAACGTCGTTTTGTAGAAATAAAAGACAATTTTATATCCCGAATAAATACAAGATATAAAACTTTCACGAATTTATTTTCTTAGACTTACTCAATAGATCAAAATATGATAATATCGCAGTTTTCAATCCAGATGCAAAAATATCTTCATTAATATTTTAAAAAAACTGAATTTAAAGTTTTGTATACAACTACTTCTCTTCGACAACTTGACGTTTTAGCACTTCATAACCATTTAAAAAACGCAATATTGCGTGAAACATTCCCGCAAATTTTTAACTTAACAATAAATTTATTTAAGATATACATCCGCCAAAAAGTTTTCTTTCGAAACCTCTTTAATTATGCGTTTAGCTCATTGTTATATTAAACTGAAATGACTTAAGGTATAACAAATTTGGTTTGAATTGTTCAACCTTTTAGTTCATATATTGAACGAAATAATTTCAAGTAAACTTTCGAAATTTAATTTTTTGGTGACTAATTTTTCTTCGACTTGTTTTTTAAATTATTTACGTCTCGCCACTGGTGTCTATATATAGATGTTTCTTAAGATAATTTAATTGATTAAGCAATAAATTGTTTCAACGCTCGGGAAAAAAAACATAAATTTATTTGGAAAAGAATTAGGGGTCAGGGGACTTCCACTGCTTTGTTCACCGAGGGCATCCAGATTTATAAATCTGACTCTAGCTGCTTCTCACTCAAGCAAAACAGATCACACGGCGAACAAACAGAAGAGGCTCTGGATAAAGCCATAAGTGTTATGAGCGTTCTTAAATATTCACTATTGTTGCTTTTTGACTAGGCTTATGGACCCCTTAAGTTAAAAGCGCTTCGTAATACCGACCTTAATTTTAATTTAAAAGTATTTTGTTTGGGTCTGTTCAATTATCAGTAAAATTTACAAATAACACGTAATGGTTTGTCACCTCATGTTTTTTAAGATTCATTAAAAGAGTAAGGGACATCTGCAAAAAAAGATTAAACAAATTAAAAGAATCATAGTTGTGCGATAGAGAGTGAAGACCAAAATTTAGATCATCTTCATGTATGAAGATTATATCAAGTATGAATGTGATGATTGCAGATTATAGTGAAGATAAACATGTCCATCTGCATTATAGCGTTTTCATCTACACCATAATTTGTTCCGTTCAGGTAACGAATTTTCAAGTTTTTTTACCACTTCACCTCAGTTTGCTTAAAAACATCGAAAAGAGCGAAAATTTATTTTCTAAACTCCATTGCTGAACGCTAAGAACATGTAATTGTGAGATATGTCAAGAAAGTTATAGCAGAGTTCGAGTAAGTTATTAGTGTGTACCCTGTCTTACATTTATGTTTGTTTTATATTATGGTCCCGCTCTACTTTGGTTCAAGTCTGCAGATGCAGATCCATGTAATGCCTCCTTAATTCACTGAAGCGGTGTTCAATTAACTGAATAGGGAGTTGTTCTAATAAAACACGAACTTTTTCAAACGAAATTGTATACCGGTAATATATATATACATATATATATATATATATATATATAAATATACCATCCGTCTTTAAAAAAATAGTAATTTCCTGAAGTACATATTATAAATTGGCACGTCTTTTTTATCTTTTAAATCGTAATTAATATACTACCACCTATATTGATACTTTAAATCAAATACTATTTTTTAAAGGTGAGAGACAAAGAAGAGGAACTTGACACGGCAATGCAAAAAATTGATTGCCTGCGGTGTGAATTAAGAAAATCCGAAAAAAAAACAAAAGAGAGCTTGAATTACGGATGGAAGAAGCACTTGCAGGTGCTTCGAAACAACGAAAATTACGCGAACGATCAGATGAATGCTATCGAAAGCTTAAATCAGAAGTATGGGCTGCAAACTCGATAGACTTCGAAAGCCAATCATCCCTGGGATACACTTCAGATGTATTTCGCTTAGAAAAAGTAAACACTGAAAACAATTCTTTTGAATCTCATTTAAAAATAAGCGTCTCAACATTGAGTGGAAAATTGAATGAAGTTAATAATTTCCCGGAATTACTAACAATAGAATCACAAACAGCTAATGAAGATATTGCTAATAATTGGAAAGAAACACTACGTGAGTTAAAGAAAAAATACGGCAGAGATAAAAGTACTTGGATTGAAGAGAAACAAAAACTATATTCCGAAATTGTTAAGGTAAATAATAGTCGTAACCTACTCCAAAACAAAAATAAAGAGGTCGAAAAGAAGTGTCGTGAACTAATGTAAGATTTATAAGATATCCATTTTTCCTTTTTCGATATTTCTAATGTCATCTTTATGCAGGATTAAACAGAAAACTATTTTCCAGTGGGAAAAACAAATTACTGAAATAATTCAATGGGTTTTAGATGAAAGGGACGCTCGCTCTTATTTGCAAGTTCTGGTTAATAAAATGACAGATGAACTCGAATATCTTAATCATTCTGGAAAATTGTCTTCCATCAAACACTTTCGCATCATGGATAAGGACAATCGACAACAATTAATCTAATTAATATTTGCTGATTGATCTATATTTAGGACAAATCTTAAAAGTCTGTGTTATTCAGCACATAATATATAAGTACATATACTTGAGTAGGTATTGTTCGTATGTGTATTTAGTAGAAACAATATATTGAAACTACTTCAATTTTCGAATTATGAAAATGTTAACATTAGGTATGCGTTTTTTTACTTGAACTTACGGAAACAAAAAATAAATAAACTATAGACATAAAAAAAATTACGAAAATATGATGCTCACTAATAAGGAGTTTCATTCAAGAAAAGATCTGATCTTTCCGACAAAAGATTTGATTTTTTTGAATTTTGGGAGTTTCATTCCAACAAAAAGAGCAAATCTAGATCAAATCTTAACACGAAAGATTGGATCTCTGATGGATTGGCAGATTTGATCTGAATTCACACATACATGTAAAAAGTGTTTTCTGTAAAGGGTCAAATAGAAAATATTTTGTAATTAGTTTGTTGTGAACTTGTGAACTAGTGCCAATCCGTGCTAAAAAATATAGAAATAATGATCTTATAAATTTAGTGGAGTTTTCTAATGATTCGTCTTCGTCTTCCTCGTCATCTGATGACGAAGATGAGTAATTTTTTTTAACGCATACCCTCTATTTTTTCATTTAGGGCCAAAACGCCAATAAATCAGTTTACATGAGATGTGAATCACAGGAACCGAGTCACATTGAAGTAAAATTGATATGAGTGGCCGTGGCGCGATAGATGTCTGCTCGCCTGTCAACCTCGCGGTCGCAGTTTCGATTCTTGTTGTGGACTAAGTCGTCTTATTTGTTATGAAAAACTAATTCTAAGTTTGTCATAAAATGACTGCTGGTTTGTGGATACATGCTGTTCAGGCATAACACTAACAGCATGTGATTGAGATAACTAGTATACCCATACAATAGGACAACGTAATACATAAAATAATGCGAATTAAAAGACTTGGATAAAAAGGACACGGTAAATTCTCCGCATTAGTACGGCCGCCATCCCTGCAGATAAATTCGAGACAACAACCAGCTCTAGTCTCAGAACATCGCGCCCTACATCTTTCCTATCCTTCTATCTCCCTCGCGCCCACGCTGCCTTAGACCTGTACGTTAAGTATGAGAAATTAGGGTTTTATTCTCCAAGCTGCTTAAGAGGCATTAGGGCATAGTCCTGAATAATTTACAATAAGTTAGTCTTTCATCCAACGAATCTCCAAACAAAAACGACAAGAATGCAAGAAAACTATAAAAAAGATTTTAAAAATAAAGTTCCAGACGTTGTCACCGTACATTGGGACGGCAATTTTCTGCCAGTTCTAGATGCGCGAAAATCGAATGAAGACCGGCTCACTATTGTCATTTCGTTTGATAAAGAAGAGCAATTTATTGGTGTTCCCAAATTGGAAAATTCTACCGACAAAGAACTGGTTCAAGCTGCTTGGAACGCAGTCCTAGATTGGGATCTTCGAGATAAAGTTCAAATCTTTGTTGCGATAGGACGGCCTCAAATACCGGCCACTTAAAAGGTGCCTGTGTTCTCTTGGAGCAAAATATGGGCAGGCAAATTCTCATTTTTGCTTACCGCCACCACATCTACGAGCTAGTATTAAAAGGTGTGTTTGAAACGAATCACCTGTTCTCGCTGATATAGTTATGGAGGCGCTGTTGGATGAGGTTTTATGTAAGCTAAGTGTAGAACCAAAAATTGTAACAAAGTACGCAGATGACATATTTATTATTATTATTATTATTATTTTTATTTTTATTTCAAATCAAATTAAGTTTTACAATTAAGGTTATAAAAGAAATAAGTATGACATGGCATGGTTGCCGTCTGCCAGATTGAAAGTTTCGCAAATAAGACTTTAAAAAGTTAAAAAGAAAGTGACTAGTATTTTATGTTTATACAATTATTATCACAAAATATAATTAATTAAATTGAAATTTGTTTATTATTTTAGATTGGTTTATATAAAACTGTTTCTATAAATCAAAGCATTTCTACAGTAACTTGCAAGTTATTTGCAACCGTACGACCCATTCACTACTTCATATGTATCACTTATAGTATGTGTGTTTTTCGAAAAATATATCCGCCGGAATTCACTTAGAATAGGACATTTCCCTAAGAAGTGAACGATGTCTTCCTTTTCGTTGAGGTTGCATAGATTACAAAAAATAGGTAGATCCGATCTGTATGACATGAAATTCAGGTTCAGCATCTCCGTTCTGGCTTGAAATATATAATTTATGTCAACAGTTGACATTCGGACTTGAAAGTTGTTTTCAGCACCTAAGCCATGAGACAGGTTCTTATACGTTCCACGTGTTTGGGATAAGATTGCTCTAGCTCGATTACTCAAATACATATTTTCGTCTATCGTTGCTATTAACTTGTACAGGTTATCCCTCCATTCTTCTCTCTTCCAAATTCAACTTAATATGATGCACATCAGCTAAACGATACAGTTCTGCAAATAATCCAGTTCTTGTGCGGAATAATTTTAACATGATGCTTTTCTGTAGGTTAGAGTCTTCCTCCATCATTTTCCTTAATACATAGTCGCAGCACGCTTTTAAATTTCTTGTAAATATGTTTTCTATACCTGATTCCACATAAATAGCGTATGTTGGTACATTTGTTGGAAGCTTAAACAGTCTCTTGAAAAAATAAAGTTGCAGCTTTTCAAATCCTTCGATTTCGAAATATCCAAAAATTTCCTTTCCGTAACATAAGCAAGAGTTTACTACAGCGTTAAATTCCTTATATTTGACTGCGTTTCCGATTTTTGAGACTCCAAAAAACTTGCCCCACATTGAATTCATCGCTACTTTTGCCTTGGTGCATTTCTCCTTAATGTGGCTGGTGAAGCTTAAATTTGACGACATAGATACCCCTAGGTATTTATACTCAGTAACAGTTTCTATTGGTTCGTTGTTGAGAGTCCATCGTTCCTTAGTAAGGTGAACTCGCGATCATAGTTTTTGTTTTCCCTAAATTTATGTTGAGGTCCCATAATTTACTGTATTTTTCCAGTTGGTTTATCATTAGCTGTATCGCATGGGGAGTTGCCGCCAGTAGGACGAGGTCATCAGCGTATAAAAGAACTTTGATCAAAATTCCTGTGTAAGGGACTCCTCCGGATAAATAATTGATCAATGCTTCCAAAAAGGGGAAAGATAAGTGGGATCAATATACATACTTGTGGTACTCCAGCAGTGGTATTGAAGACCTGCGATTTGGTGCTTTCACCAAATACTTGGCCACATGTGGCCTGAAGGTTTCTGCATACATTTGGACAAATTTTTATAAGAGACTCATGGACGTTAGCTTGTATATTAAGCTTTTCCGGTTAATTTTATCAAAAGTGGCTTTGAAATCGATAAAAACTGAATACAATTTCTTTTTGTTATCAACAAAATGCCTGGCTACATAAGCCAGCATACAAATTTGATCCAACGTTGAATGTCCAGCTCGGAATCCCGCTTGGAATACGCTCAAACGCTTATTTATTTCAACCCATCGTACCAATCTGCAATTCATAATATCAGCAAATAATTTTCTTCCTGAATTTAAAAAAGATATGCATCTATAGTTTTCAGGAATCGATCTATCACCTTTTTTAAATATGGGGAAAATTAGGGCTTTATTAAAAATTTCCGGGGTTTCATATCGGTCGTACATCTGATTGAAAACAATTTCCAGCTTTTCAATAAATGATTCTGGGATATATTTTAAAAACTCATCAGGGATGCCGTCCTCACCTGCAGCTTTAATGGTTTTTTGTTCTGATGAGCGCACTGTTTATTTCGTCAGTTTCGATTTGCATATCCAACTCTTCTACAATAATATGAGGCACTGCATATTGGAAAGTGATCTGATCCGAGTCTTCTTGCAACAGCGTTGAAAAATGTATTTCCACACTATCTAATTCAACAGAGACCTTTTATAAATTCATCAATCCAGCTATCTTCCTAACGTTTATCCAAAAATGCTTAGAGTTTTCGCAGGTGTTCAGCATCTCAGCGAGATTATAAAAATGTTTTCTTTTTTTTTGCATACACAAGTTTTTTATATCTTCGGTTATATTCTGGTACTGAGGTACCAGGTACTGAGCTTTGAAAAATTCGGAGTTTGTATGCCTAAAAAGATTTAGCATCCTATAGCATATTTTTCTGAATCTTAAACATTCTCCATCAACCTAAGGATTAGAGTATCTCTTAGGTTGAGGTGTCCTATTAGATGCTGCCTTTCTTATCGCTTCCTGAAGGGTTAAATATGTTTCGGATATATCATCTGTTATACTCTCTAGTAGGTTTTGTATTCCTCGGTCTTAAGAGGTCTGATACTGTTGAATGTAATTTGACCTCCAATTTATGGTTGGCAAAACTACTTCATGCTCTGTTGAAATACTTTCATATATCTTTAAAGAGACAAGAATTGGTAGGTGAGACAAGAAGCATTCATATTGCACTTCAAAATCAGCAATTACATCTAGCCATTTTCCTCTGACCGCACAATAATCTATTAAGGATGATCCCTGACCTGCTGCAAATGAAAATTAGCCTCGTGTGTCATTAGCTGAAACTCCATTTACAAAAAAAAAAATAGTTTTCAAACAAATCAACAAGTTTCCTTCCATTAGTGTTCAGTAATTTATCTACAGATTTCCTCAGCTCAAATATACTTGTCGTTAAGTTAATAAAAGGTGGTGCCGCATTTTGATGCATTCCTATTCTTCCGTTAAAATCTCCAATTAACATAACGTTTTCATTTTTTACATTATTTAAACGTTCATGTAAGTTAGGTAAATCTACTGACAAGTTGGTACAATTAATATATACTGGTATTATTTCCAATATATGGTTTTCTGTCTTAATTTCAATTTCTAAATCGGTTCCTGAAGTTTTAAAGTTCAATTTATCCCCAATCAATTCATATTTTATACCACACATCATTCCTCCACTTGCTCGTCCAAATCGATGATGTCGTACGGCTGGTACCCACTTAACATTAAATTTGCTAAAATATTTAGAAAATTCAAATTCTTTCTCTACTTCAATAAAAGTTTCTAATAAAATAATAATATAAAAATTTTGCAAATAATTGAAAAAGCTAGCATAGAGTAATTTATTTTATAATCCTGATATATTATAAGATAAAATGTTTAAGTTTTTTTTTCATTTTCGCAGACGGGTAATTCCTATATAACATCCCTGCTTTCAGCGTGAGGTTTGTATCTTGACTGCAAGATATCGTTGGCAATCGCACTCACATGTGCGAGTGGGGCGAGAGATGATGGTGAAGAGCAGTTGTTGGCTCGGGCACCTGATGTTGGTGGTAGTTCTGTTCCCGTTCCGATGGTAAACAATGACATTGCATTAACACCGAATATATGCTTGATGTAATTCACCTCATTTACAGAGTTGACATGAAGGCCTCGTGACGATTTATAATCTAATTTTATGTCGCCGATCTGTAAATGCTGTCGTACCATTATTGTTTGTTCCCTGTGTAATACGATTCCAGTTCCTTTCAGTTTATTAGATACCTCCAAATGTTGTCAGCAACATCCCCAGTGCTAACTTCCATTATAACAAGTAATTTGTTCGAGTTTCTTGTCGGGATTTCCCTAACATTTTTCAAGGGCAAATCGGATACGGATGACAGCTGCAGGAGTGCCGCGCAGATTTCCTTGGCGACTTCAGGTGGACTTTTATTTGGGTCACGGGGTAAATGCAGAACAAGTTTGTTTGATTTCCTAGTAAGGACTTCAACTTGTTTTTCGAGAATATCGAATCTATCTTGTGCCTCGGCCAATTGCTTGCTTAGGCAGTCCGCCTGCGATCGTAGTGTTATGAGTTCATCAGAAACTATACGAAAATCATTCCTTGTAGCTACTTCTTTCAGTGCGTCACTGATTAAGGATTTGAGGTCGTCGATCGTCATGTTTCCTACCACCGCTGCCATTTCAGTACTAGTTTCGTAGTTAGTTTTTTTCTTGTGGTTTGGACGCGTTACAGGAGACGTATCAGAATTTTTGCGTTTGGTGCTCCTCATAAGTGTAGGCAAAATCTAACAAGATTGGAATACTACTGTCTTACCTGTATTTTGTTTGTCATGCCACTTAAGTTAAACGAAGGTTCTTGGCTAAAGGGGTTTTCTGGAAAAGAATTAGGGGTCAGGGGACTTCCACTGCTTTGTTGACCGAGGGCATCCAGATTTATAAATCTGACTCTGGCTGCTTCTCACTCAAGCAAAACAGATCACACGGCGAACAAACAGAAGAGGCTCTGGATAAAGCCATAAGTGTTATGAGCGTTCTTAAATATTCACTATTGTTGCTTTTTGACTAGGCTTATGGACCCCTTAAGTTAAAAGCGTATTTTGTTTGGGTCTGTTCAATTATCAGTAAAATTTACAAATAACACGTAATGGTTTGTCACCTCATGTTTTTAAGATTCATTAAAAGAGTAAGGGACATCTGCAAAAAAAGATTAAACAAATTAAAAGAATCATAGTTGTGCGATAGAGAGTGAAGACCAAAATTTAGTTCATCTTCGTGTATGAAGATTATATCAAGTATGAATGTGATGATTGCAGATTATAGTGAAGATAAACATGTTCATCTGCATTATAGCATTTTCATCTACACCATAATTTGTTCCGTTCAGGTAACGAATTTTCAAGTTTTTTTACCACTTCACCTCAGTTTGCTTAAAAACATCGAAAAGAGCGAAAATTTATTTCTCTAAACTCCATTGCTGAACGCTAAGAACATGTAATTGTGAGATATGTCAAGAAAGTTATAGCAGAGTTCGAGTAAGTTATTAGTGTGTACCCTGTCTTACATTTATGTTTGTTTTATATTATGGTCCCGCTCTACTTTGGTTCAAGTCTGCAGATGCAGATCCATGTAATGCCTCCTTAATTCACTGAAGCGGTGTTAAATTAACTGAATAGGGAGCTGTTCTAATAAAACAAGAACTTTTTCAAACGAAATTGTATACCGGTAATATATATATACATATATATATATATATATATATATATAAAAAAATATACCATCCTTCTTTAAAAAAATAGTAATTTCCTGAAGTACATATTATAAATTGGCACGTCTTTTTTATCTTTTAAATCGTAATTAATATACTACCACCTATATTGATACTTTAAATCAAATACTATTTTTTGAAGGTGAGAGACAAAGAAGAGGAACTTGACACGGCAATGCAAAAAATTAATTGCCTGCGGTGTGAATTAAGAAAATCCGAAAAAAAACAAAAGAGAGCTTGAATTACGGATGGAAGAAGCACTTGCAGGTGCTTCGAAACAACGAAAATTACGCGAACGATCAGATGAATGCTATCGAAAGCTTAAATCAGAAGTATGGGTTGCAAACTCGATAGACTTCGAAAGCCAATCATCCCTGGGATACTCTTCAGATGTATTTCGCTTAGAAAAAGTAAACACTGAAAACAATTCTTCTGAATCTAATTTAAAAATAAGCGTCTCAACATTGAGTGGAAAATTGAATGAAGTTAATAATTTCCCGGAATTACTTACAATAGAATCACAAACAGCTAATGAAGATATTGCAAATAATTGGAAAGAAACAATAGGTGAGTTAAAGAAAAAATACGGCAGAGATAAAAGTACTTGGATTGAAGAGAAACAAAAACTTTATTCCGAAATTGTTAAGGTAAATAATAGTCGTAACCTACTCCAAAACAAAAATAAAGAGGTCGAAAAGAAGTGTCGTGAACTAATGTAAGATTTATAAGATATCCATTTTTCCTTTTTCGATATTTCTAATGTCATCTTTATGCAGGATTAAACAGAAAACTATTTTCCAGTGGGAAAAACAAATTACTGAAATAATTCAATGGGTTTTAGATGAAAGGGACGCTCGCTCTTATTTGCAAGTTCTGGTTAATAAAATGACAGATGAACTCGAATATCTTAATCATTCTGGAAAATTGTCTTCCATCAAACACTTTCGCATCATGGATAAGGACAATCGACAACAATTAATCTAATTAATATTTGCTGATTGATCTATATTTAGGACAAATCTTAAAAGTCTGTGTTATTCAGCACATAATATATAAGTACATATACTTGAGTAGGTATTGTTCGTATGTGTATTTAGTAGAAACAATATATTGAAACTACTTCAATTTTCGAATTATGAAAATGTTAACATTAGGTATGCGTTTTTTTACTTGAACTTACGGAAACAAAAAATAAATAAACTATAGACATAAAAAAAATTACGAAAATATGATGCTCACTAATAAGGAGTTTCATTCAAGAAAAGATCTGATCTTTCCGACAAAAGATTTGATTTTTTTGAATTTTGGGAGTTTCATTCCAACAAAAAGAGCAAATCTAGATCAAATCTTAACACGAAAGATTGGATCTCTGATGGATTGGCAGATTTGATCTGAATTCACACATACATGTAAAAAGTGTTTTCTGTAAAGGGTCAAATAGAAAATATTTTGTAATTAGTTTGTTGTGAACTTGTGAACTAGTGCCAATCCGTGCTAAAAAATATAGAAATAATGATCTTATAAATTTAGTGGAGTTTTCTAATGCTTCGTCTTCGTCTTCCTCGTCATCTGATGACGAAGATGAGTAATTTTTTTTAACGCATACCCTCTATTTTTTCATTTAGGGCCAAAACGCCAATAAATCAGTTTACATGAGATTTGAATCACAGGAACCGAGTCACATTGAAGTAAAATTGATATGAGTGGCCGTGGCGCGATAGATGTCTGCTCGCCTGTCAACCTCGCGGTCGCAGTTTCGATTCTTGTTGTGGACTAAGTCGTCTTATTTGTTATGAAAAACTAATTCTAAGTTTGTCATAAAATGACTGCTGGTTTGTGGATACATGCTGTTCAGGCATAACACTAACAGCATGTGATTGAAATAACTAGTATACCCATACAATAGGACAACGTAATACATAAAATAATGCGAATTAAAAGACTTGGATAAAAAGGACACGGTAAATTCTCCGCATTAGTACGGCCGCCATCCCTGCAAATAAATTTGAGACAACAACCAGCTCTAGTCTCAGAACATCGCGCCCTACATCTTTCCTATCCTTCTATCTCCCTCGCGCCCACGCTGCCTTAGACCTGTACGTTAAGTATGAGAAATTAGGGTTTTATTCTCCAAGCTGCTTAAGAGGCATTAGGGCATAGTCCTGAATAATTTACAATAAGTTAGTCTTTCATCCAACGAATCTCCAAACAAAAACGACAAGTGGCCTCAAATACCGGCCACTTAAAAGGTGCCTGTGTTCTCTTGGAGCAAAATATGGGCAGGCAAATTCTCATTTTTGCTTACCGCCACCACATCTACGAGCTAGTATTAAAAGGTGTGTTTGAAACGAATCACCTGTTCTCGCTGATATAGTTATGGAGGCGCTGTTGGATGAGGTTTTATGTAAGCTAAGTGTAGAACCAAAAATTGTAACAAAGTACGCAGATGACATATTTATTATTATTATTATTATTATTTTTATTTCAAATCAAATTAAGTTTTACAATTAAGGTTATAAAAGAAATAAGTATGACATGGCATGGTTGCCGTCTGCCAGATTGAAAGTTTCGCAAATAAGACTTTAAAAAGTTAAAAAGAAAGTGACTAGTATTTTATGTTTATACAATTATTATCACAAACTATAATTAATTAAATTGAAATTTGTTTATTATTTTAGATTGGTTTATATAAAACTGTTTCTATAAATCAAAGCATTTCTACAGTAACTTGCAAGTTATTTGCAACCGTACGACCCATTCACTACTTCATATGTATCACTTATAGTATGTGTGTTTTTCGAAAAATATATCCGCCGGAATTCACTTAGAATAGGACATTTCCCTAAGAAGTGAACGATGTCTTCCTTTTCGTTGAGGTTGCATAGATTACAAAAAATAGGTAGATCCGATCTGTATGGCATGAAATTCAGGTTCAGCATCTCCGTTCTGGCTTGAAATATATAATTTATGTCAACAGTTGACATTCGGACTTGAAAGTTGTTTTCAGCACCTAAGCCATGAGACAGGTTCTTATACGTTCCACGTGTTTGGGATAAGATTGCTCTAGCTCGATTACTCAAATACATATTTTCGTCTATCGTTGCTATTAACTTGTACAGGTTATCCCTCCATTCTTCTCTCTTCCAAATTCAACTTAATATGATGCACATCAGCTAAACGATACAGTTCTGCAAATAATCCAGTTCTTGTGCGGAATAATTTTAACATGATGCTTTTCTGTAGGTTAGAGTCTTCCTCCATCATTTTCCTTAATACATAGTCGCAGCACGCTTTTAAATTTCTTGTAAATATGTTTTCTATACCTGATTCCACATAAACAGCGTATGTTGGTACATTTGTTGGAAGCTTTAACAGTCTCTTGAAAAAATAAAGTTGCAGCTTTTCAAATCCTTCGATTTTGAAATATCCAAAAATTTCCTTTCCGTAACATAAGCAAGAGTTTACTACAGCGTTAAATTCCTTATATTTGACTGCGTTTCCGATTTTTGAGACTCCAAAAAACTTGCCCCACATTGAATTCATCGCTACTTTTGCCTTGGTGCATTTCTCCTTAATGTGGCTGGTGAAGCTTAAGTTTGACGACATAGATACCCCTAGGTATTTATACTCAGTAACAGTTTCTATTGGTTCGTTGTTGAGAGTCCATCGTTCCTTAGTAAGGTGAACTCGCGATCATAGTTTTTGTTTTCCCTAAATTTATGTTGAGGTCCCATAATTTACTGTATTTTTCCAGTTGGTTTATCATTAGCTGTATCGCATGGGGAGTTTCCGCCAATAGGACGAGGTCATCAGCGTATAAAAGAACTTTGATCAAAATTCCTGTGTAAGGGACTCCTCCGGATAAATAATTGATCAATGCTTCCAAAAAGGGCAAAGATAAGTGGGATAAATATACATACTTGTGGTACTCCAGCAGTGGTATTGAAGACCTGCGATTTGGTGCTTTCACCAAATACTTGGCCACATGTGGCCTGAAGGTTTCTGCATACATTTGGACAAATTTTTATAAGAGACTCATGGACGTTAGCTTGTATATTAAGCTTTTCCGGTTAATTTTATCAAAAGTGGCTTTGAAATCGATAAAAACTGAATACAATTTCTTTTTGTTATCAACAAAATGCCTGGCTGCATAAGTCAGCATAAAAATTTGATCCAACGTTGAATGTCCAGCTCGGAATCCCGCTTGGAATACGCTCAAACGCTTATTTATTTCAACCCATCGTACCAATCTGCAATTCATAATATCAGCAAATAATTTTCTTCCTGAATTTAAAAAAGATATGCCTCTATAGTTTTCAGGAATGGATCTATCACCTTTTTTAAATATGGGGAAAATTAGGGCTTTATTAAAAATTTCTGGGGTTTCATATCGGTCGTACATCTGATTGAAAACAATTTCCAGCTTTTCAATAAATGATTCTGGGACATATTTTAAAAACTCATCAGGGATGCCGTCCTCACCTGCAGCTTTAATGGTTTTTTGTTCTGATGAGCGCACTGTTTATTTCGTCAGTTTCGATTTGCATATCCAACTCTTCTACAATAATATGAGGCACTGCATATTGGAAAGTGATCTGATCCGAGTCTTCTTGCAACAGCGTTGAAAAATGTATTTCCACACTATCTAATTCAACAGAGACCTTTTATAAATTCATCAATCCAGCTATCTTCCTAACGTTTATCCAAAAATGCTTAGAGTTTTCGCAGGTGTTCAGCATCTCAGCGAGATTATAAAAATGTTTTCTTTTTTTTGCATACACAAGTTTTTTATATCTTCGGTTATATTCTGGTACTGAGGTACCAGGTACTGAGCTTTGAAAAATTCGGAGTTTGTATGCCTAAAAAGATTTAGCATCCTATAGCATATTTTTCTGAATCTTAAACATTCTCCATCAACCTAAGGATTAGAGTATCTCTTAGGTTGAGGTGTCCTATTAGATGCTGCCTTTCTTATCGCTTCCTGAAGAGTTAAATATGTTTCGGATATATCATCTGTTATACTCTCTAGTTGGTTTTGTATTCCTCGGTCTTAAGAGGTCTGGTACTGTTGAATGTAATTTGACCTCCACTTTATGGTTGGCAAAACTACTTCATGCTCTGTTGAAATACTTTCATATATCTTTAAAGAGACAACAATTGGTAGGTGAGACAAGAAGCATTCATATTGCACTTCAAAATCAGCAATTACATCTAGCCATTTTCCTCTGACGGCACAATAATCTATTAAGGATGATCCCTGACCTGCTGCAAATGAAAATTAGCCTCGTGTGTCATTAGCTGAAACTCCATTTACAACAAAAAAAAATAGTTTTCAAACAAATCAACAAGTTTCCTTCCATTAGTGTTCAGTAATTTATCTACAGATTTCCTCAGCTCAAATATACTTGTCGTTAAGTTGATAAAAGGTGGTGCTGCATTTTGATGCATTCCTATTCTTCCGTTAAAATCTCCAATTAACATAACGTTTTCATTTTTAACATTATTTAAACGTTCATGTAAGTTAGGTAAATCTACTGACAAGTTGGTACAATTAATATATACTGGTATTATTTCCAATATATGGTTTTCTGTCTTAATTTCAATTTCTAAATCGGTTCCTGAAGTTTTAAAGTTCAATTTATCCCCAATCAATTCATTTTTTATACCACACATCATTCCTCCACTTGCTCGTCCAAATCGATGATGTCGTACGGCTGGTACCCACTTAACATTAAATTTGCTAAAATATTTAGAAAATTCAAATTCTTTCTCTACTTCAATAAAAGTTTCTAATAAAATAATAATATAAAAATTTTGCAAATAATTGAAAAAGCTAGCATAGAGTAATTTATTTTATAATCCTGATATATTATAAGATAAAATGTTTAAGTTTTTTTTTTCATTTTCGCAGACGGGTAATTCCTATATAACATCCCTGCTTTCAGCGTGAGGTTTGTATCTTGACTGCAAGATATCATTGGCAATCGCACTCACATGTGCGAGTGGGGCGAGAGATGATGGTGAAGAGCAGTTGTTGGCTCGGGCACCTGATGTTGGTGGTAGTTCTGTTCCCGTTCCGATGGTAAACAATGACATTGCATTAACACCGAATATATGCTTGATGTAATTCACCTCATTTACAGAGTTGACATGAAGGCCTCGTGACGATTTATAATCTAATTTTATGTCGCCGATCTGTAAATGCTGTCGTACCATTATTGTTTGTTCCCTGTGTAATACGATTCCAGTTCCTTTCAGTTTATTAGATACCTCCAAATGTTGTCAGCAACATCCCCAGTGCTAACTTCCATTATAACAACTAATTTGTTCGAGTTTCTTGTCGGGATTTCCCTAACATTTTTCAAGGGCAAATCGGATACGGATGACAGCTGCAGGAGTGCCGCGCAGATTTCCTTGGCGACTTCAGGTGGACTTTTATTTGGGTCACGGGGTAAATGCAGAACAAGTTTGTTTGATTTCCTAGTAAGGACTTCAAGTTGTTTTTCGAGAATATCGAATCTATCTTGTGCCTCGGCCAATTGCTTGCTTAGGCAGTCCGCCTGCGATCGTAGTGTTATGAGTTCATCAGAAACTATACAAAAATCATTCCTTGTAGCTACTTCTTTCAGTGCGTCACTGATTAAGGATTTGAGGTCGTCGATCGTCATGTTTCCTACCACCGCTGCCATTTCAGTACTAGTTTCGTAGTTAGTTTTTTTTTTGTGGTTTTGACGCGTTACAGGAGACGTATCAGAATTTTTGCGTTTGGTGCTCCTCATAAGTGTAGGCAAAATCTAACAAGATTGGAATACTACTGTCTTACCTGTATTTTGTTTGTCATGCCACTTAAGTTAAACGAAGGTTCTTGGCTAAAAGGGTTTTCTAATTTTTGTTTTTTAATTTATTATACTTTAATTTAAATTTAATAATGAAGAGGACTAGAATTTTGCGCGCACAGCTTATTTGACATTTGAAACGTCAACCAATCTATAGATGACCTATTTGCAGTGGTAAAATCTTCGAAGGTTGATGAAACGTTAAATGTACTAAACAATAAACTGAAGTGCACGGTGGAATTATTTAAATTTAATAATGAAGAGGACTAGAATTTTGCGCGCACAGCTTATTTGACATTTGAAACGTCAACCAATATATAGATGACCTATTTGCAGTGGTAAAATCTTCGAAGGTTGATGAAACGTTAAATGTACTAAACAATAAACTGAAGTGCACGGTGGAATTAGAAAAACAAGTAGAACTTCCCTATTTGGATGTGAAAGTGATCAGATAACAAAACTAAATAATTTTCGACTGGTATAAGAAACCCACGTGATCGGGGACTGATCAATTTCATGTGCAAACAGCCGAAAAGTAGGAGTTATTTGTAACAGCTCAAAATTTTATTAACCGCGTATTTGAAACAAGTAATATTATTTTCCATGAGAAAAATAAGAATATCATCCGAGACACCTTTTGTTTCAACTGTTCAACCCTAGTAAATTAGCTAATATCAAATCAGGGCAAAGAGAACAAATCTGCAGAAAATGTGCAACAACAACAACCGACAATGTACAAAACTGCTTTGTTCATCCCTCTTCTTGCCAATCGTTTGCTTTCTCCACCTATACGGGATAAAGAAAAAACGAAAATTGCTTTTAAAACAGTGAATCCTCTGCGTACTCTTCTATTCACCAATACAAAAGGAAGAATAGACACGATGGAAAGATCAAATATTGTGTACCAAATTAATTTTCTAGGTGAAAATGGGAGCGCATATACGTCGGTGTATATGGGTACATCAAAACAAAACTGGAAAAGGGTCTCTCTGGCCACAGGTCAGATATAAAGAGCGGGAGTTCGCTGGAAATAGCGCTTGCACTACATTCCTTTTGATGCATTCCTATTCGTCCGTTAAAATCTCCAATTAACATAACATTTTCATTTTTTACATTATTTAAACGTTCATGTAAGTTAGGTAAATCTACTGGCAAGTTGGTACAATTAATATATACTGGTATTATTTCCAATATATGGTTTTCTGTCTTAATTTCAATTTCTAAATCTGTTCCTGAAGATTTAAAGTTCACTACATCTCCAATCAATTCATTTTTGATGCAACTCATCATTCCTCCACTTGCTCGTCCAAATCGATGATGTCTCCAGCAATATGAGCCATTCAAACTGAATTCTTTTCACATATATGCCTTCAAGGTACGATTAAATCGTTCAACAATCGACACTTTAAGAATACTTAATGTAGAATAGTGCTTGATTTTAATTTTTTTCATAAATTTTTGAAAAGATGCCTTGAAAAATTCCTTGCCATCATCTGTTTGTATATTTTTTGGGTGACAACCTTTGTTAATTATATCTTCTAAAGCCTGAGTGACAATGGCCCGGCTTTATTTTTAATGGGGATCGTCCAAGCAAATTTAGAAAATGTATTCACAGGACAGTTCCGAGCAAAATGAGCGCCCTGTGCAAGCACTACGCTTAGCGCCCCAGCTTTAATTTATATATTCAAATTAATAACACTTTTCACAACACACACTTCTTACTTTCCACCTTTCACATCACTTTCCAAAAAATAAAACGCGACTTTGAAAACATCCTAAAATGTATATGTATTAAAAGACACAATCAATATTAAAATGTGTATTTTCTATTAAACAGAAACTGAACTTCGCATTATACAGACGAACTCAAAAACAAAAACAATTGCAGAAGGACAAGACAATAATGCACCGACGCTACGCAAAGTTATTTGTTCTTTTTTTCATTATTTTTACTAGCGATTATAGGTACTCGTAGGTGCTATAAGGCAAGTTATCCATTCGTAACAAAATTCTAACAATCAAACATGACATAACGATGATGGGGAACACCAAAAAAGTGGTTAACCCAATTTCGTCTGTTTGTATGTCTGTCAGTCGGCAGTCTAAACAGTTCGATGGATTTGCTTCAAACTTGGTACATATTGTTTTTCGGACGACAAATAAAAGTAGCTCCCATACATTTTTTTTGGCGAAAACAAAAAAACTTATTTTTCTCAAAAAACGGCTTCAACGATTTTTTTTGACAAAAATTGTTATTTTTGGTTACGGTAGTGGAGCCATTTTTTGTTTTCGATTTGCTGGGAAACGGTTAATTCGATTTTTTTATGCAGAAGCTCCTAGTAATGCTAAACACTTTTGTAAACCAATTTTTTTCGAAAAAAAAAATTGTTTGGAAATACATTTTTTTTTTTGAAAAAAATTCGAAAACGAGTCAATAGATTTTTCGAAACTTTGTATTTGGTAGCTTTTTGATATTATCTTGAATAGATCACTGCACTGCACTAAAAACACTTCCCCCTCCCAATTGCAACTAAGTTGAAATTTATCTAGCAATTTATTTTTAACGAATTTAATTAACGTGTTGCAGGTAACTATCCGGTGATAGTTCATGCTTATACCGCGATTTTAAAGCAGATTCTCGTTTAGTGCACCAGATCGGAAGGCTTTGTCCTTCGCAGGCTGCGTATTAAATTCCTATCATCGATAATTTCGATTATAGTACTATTTCAGTGTTGTAATAGACGTTTTCTATGATCTCGAGCAAATTTTTTTCAAATGTTTGTAAGGTATTTAAATTAGAATCTCGCGTACAACCCCAGAGTTGTATATCTAAGTTCAGACAGGCTTAAGCACCTGTCTGTACAAAATTAGTTTGTTTTCGATACTGAGCTTAGAGTGTTTCCCGAGCAACCAGTACATATCTCTGAGTTTATTATTTAACTCTTCGCATTTCCATTTTAATTTCGCGTCCAGAGTCATTCCGAGATATTTTGCTTCGTTAGCAAACGGAACTTGAACCGTATTAACAAATACCGGTAATCTATTAATTTTCTTATACGTAAGATCTACATGGACTGATTTTACTTCGTTGAGCGATATCCGTCTTTTTGTCCAATCATTGACATTATTCAGAGCTTTTGTAATTTTGTCATTTACCGTTTGGCCCTGCTGGTTATGCAGTATCGTCAGAAAACGTGGCTGCGATAGTGTCTTCTGTTTGAGGTATATCACGTGTAAATAATAGGTACAATATTGGACCTAAAACACTTGGTACCCCACCCACTATTTCCTTGTGCTTCGAATATTCGTTTGCATGTCTTATTCTAAAAAGTCTATTTTCAATATATGCTTTTAGAAGCGTATAAAGTACTTTAGGCAGAATTTGTCTTAATTTAAAATTTAGGCCTTCGTGCCACACCTTATCAAAAGCTTGCGACACGTCTAGGAAGACCGCCGAACAAATTTTCTTTTCTTCAAGAGTTTTCTCAATGACGTCAGTGATCCTATGCACTTGGTCAATTGTCGAATGCTTGCTTCTAAATCCGAACTGATGTTCAGGTATTAGGCGCTTTTCTTCTATTATTGGCTGCAGGCGCAGAAGTAATATTCTTTCGAAGACCTTAGATATTACGGGCAGAAGCGAAATAGGTCTATAAGATTTCTTATCATGTGATGGTTTTCCTGGTTTGAGAACCATTATAACTTCCGCAACCTTCCATTGGCTCGGAACGTACTTTAACCTCAGAGTGGCATTTATTATATAAAGAAGATTAATTAACCCTTTGTAAGGAAGCATTTTGAGAACTCCGGCCGTAATTAGGTCATACCCCGGAGCTTTCTTATACTTAAGCTTTCTTATTTCACTACTTAATTCGGCAAGGGTAACATTACTAGTTATGTAATTTTTGCTTGAGTTAGAACTTATATTTAAATTTTCGTTGAGTACTTGCCCATCAAAAGGTTTAAATGTGTTCCCCAGGTAATCCGCGAAAACCTTTGCTTTCTCTTTGTCGCTTTTTGCCCATTCGTTTTGATCATTCTTAATCGGAGGCGCTGAGAGCTTTGGTTTCTTCGTTACTTTAACAGAGTGAGTAGTTGGAGTTTCCAGAGTGAGTAGTTGGATTCCTTTCCTGCTGTCAAGCTTTCAAGATAATTTCCAACTTCAGAATTTTTGAATTCTGCTATCGTCTTTTTTAGTAAATTACATAAGCGATTTAAATTTACCATGTGTTGAGGAGCTGGAGTTTGCTGCCATTTCTTACGTACTTTTCGTTTCTCTTTTACTAAATCTTTTATTTCCTGCGGATATTTTTGGTTTTTAAATCGCGGCATTTCTCTTTGGTACGGGGTGTTTTTCCATGCGGCTTGTTGTACGATATTGACGAAGTTATCTGCTGCGTCTTCAAGTTCGAGAGGGGTTTGTATTGAAACCCCTAATTCAACGTTATCCTCTATATCTTTCTTAAAACCTTCCCCGTTGGTTTTCCCATTGGTTAGCGTGGGTGGTTTTTCATTTTAACAAGATTTTCGCTCATAGTGAGAATAACAGCAGGATGATCAGAGAAAAGATCAAAGCTTTCTGTTATGCTAATTTTATTTAAGGGTATTCCTTTGACCACAAGAAAATGAATAAGGTCAGGTATTTTCAAGGGATCAGTCGGCCAGTAAGTCGGGTTGCCAGTCGAATGAAAATCGCAATTATTTTACATTACCGATTCGTAGAGCATTCGACCCTTTTGAGAAATAACTCTAGATCCCCAAAAGCTGTGATGCGCATTAAAGTCACCACCAAGCATACAATTTTGTTTAAGTAACTTTAGCACGTTCATAAATTTATTCTTTTCAATTTTAAATCGTGGAGGACAGTATATGAAAGATACATTTAGTAAAACATTCGGAGTTCTAACCTGTACACCGATTAATTGCATTGATTCAGCCACTATTTTTGGGCCTATCGTGTGTTCGATGCATTCTTTTATAAATAAAGATGCCCACCTCTTGCTTTGTTCGACGGATGAGTTGCGTGGTAGTCTAAATATCCATTGATCTTACTATTTGATTGTTTTTGACATGTGTTTCCGATTTCAAACAAATATCAATATCTTTCTCATGCATAAACATTTCTAGTTCTACAAGTTTTTGCCATAATCCCTTCGCATTCCAAGTAATTATTTTGAGCTTTTCCATCATGTTTTTCTTTTTGTATGGCGTTTTGGCCGAAAACTGTTTTCGAGTTTAGTTAGCCTATCAAATATAAGTTTATTTGTACCACATTGCTCCTCAATTTTCGAAAGGATTATGTTTAAGACGTTCGTGAGTGGATCACCAGCAGTATCTTTTTGTTAAAGTATGTTCTTAGCCGTTATTGGGGTATATGTGTTTACGCTACCTTTCTTTGGTGTTTGCTCTGGTTGTGTTGATTGATATATTGCTTTGGGTATTTGAGCATTTAACCTCTTTGGGGTCTTAAGAACTTGCTTATCTACTTGGCTGTGTTGTTTTCTTTGTGACTGCGTAAATTTTGATCGCCGTTTTCGTAATTCTTTTGCTACTTCACAGCCTCTATAGTTGGCCGGATGACTTTTAATACAATTTATGCCCGTTGCTGCACTTTTGCTATCTGAGGTGCTGTCTTTAGTAAGATGATTTCCGGCGCACTTTACACACCTAGGTTCTTTTTTGCAAAAAGTTTGCGTGTGATTGAATTCTTGACAGCGTTTACACTGCGGAATCAGTCTTGAACTCTTTCTTAAAGGTTCGATCTTAACATAAATATTGAGGATTGTTTTAGTTTTGTAAATGTCGTCTATTTGCTCTGCCTTGTCAAAAGCAAGAATAAATAGTGGAAGACCACGCTGTACCACATTTGATTCTGTTAATTTAATAAAAAGACAACCGACCTCTGGGAGTACAAAACTAGAGTGAGTAGTTTATTTCATATTATGTATATAGTTCACTTAGATTTACATTACAATAATTGGCTTACAGAAGAGAGAATAAAATATATAACAAAATGTAGGCTGAAGGTAGTTATGTATGAATGTATGTTCCAATTTTGTTTCTTAGAAATTCAAATCGCATTCTTGCCAACGGTTTAGTAAACATATCGGCCAGCTGATCTTGAGTTGGTACATAGGTGAGCTCAAACATACCCTCAGCGAATTTTTCCCGGATGAAATGAAATTTCACATCGATGTATTTGCTCCGTTTATGGTATTCTGGATTGCGCACTAATTTGATGGCGCTTTGGTTATCCAAATATAGATTTGGTTTTGGACATCCTTCTATGAGTAGTTCGTTTATTAATCGCAACAACCATACGACTTCTTTCACTGCGTTTGCACCTGCCATATATTCCGCCTCCATGGTAGATAGGGCAACACATTTTTGGCGTTGTGAAGACCACGAAATCGGTGAATTATCCAGTAAAAACACAAAACCACTCGTAGACCGTCTTGTCTCAACATCTCCACCATAATCTGCGTCGCTGAAACAACCAACGATTAATTTATTATTTGATTTAAAATAAATACCAAGGAGTCTTGTTCCCTTCACGTATCGTATAATACGTTTAACAGCAGTGATGTCTTGTGTAGTAGGCTTTTCCAGATGTCGACTAACAATCCCAAGAGCAAAAGAAATGTCCGGTCTGCTGCCAATCGCCAAATACATTAGGCTGCATACCGCCTCTCTGAAGGGAAAATTATGTACTTCCTCATTGGAATTTGTCGATTCCTTGTATGTGATACTATCAGCCGGTGTAGTGACATGATTTGCTTCACTCATAGTGAACTTCATCACGATTTTATCAACATAAGCAAATTGCTGCAGAAAAATCGAACCATCTGCCTGTTTAGCAATCTCCAACCCCAAGAAATAGCGAGCTTCAAACACTTTCACCTCGAAAATTGTTTTCATTTGCTGAATGAGTTTATTAATTTCGTCATCATTGCCTGCGATTAGACCGTCGTCTATGTAGATAGCCATGATGATATGCTTTCCAACGAACACACATGGGTCAGCTTCAGTTGCTTTTAGTTGAAACGAACGTTGAAAATTTGAAAACTTTATGTTCCAACATCTTGAAGCTTGTTTGAGACCATAAAGGCTCTTCCTCAGCATACATACTCGGTCCGTTTTATCTTGAAAGCCAATAGGTTGTCGCATATAAACTTCATCTTGAAGGTCACCATTAAGAAAAGCTGTTTTTATGTCAAACTGCTTTAAAGACATATTTTTGTTAGCCGCAATAGCGAGAATTGAACGTATGGAACCAAATTTAGCTACAGGGCTAAATGTTTCCTTATAATCAATCCCTTGTTGCTGTGAAAATCCTCGTACAACTAACCGTGCTTCATACCTTTCTGGTTCATTACTGGTTTCATGTTTAATTTTAAACACCCAACGATTATCGATGACTTTCTTTCCCAATGGAAGTTTGACCAGTTCCCATGTGCTGTTTCTGTTGAGTGCCTCAACTTCTTCCTCCATTGCCGCTTTCCACTTTGACTTATCTTTTGATTCAAGAGCCTCTTCATAATTTCGTGGTTCAGAAGTTGTAGCCACAAAAGCCCCCGCTTCCAAAATACAAACTAAAGAATTTTCATCCTTTTTCTGACTACTTCTCAAATGACTACTTATGTATTCCATTGACTCAGGTTCTTCTTCATTCACCTTTTTAGCTTTATTTACCTTTTCGTGGGCTAACTCTTCAGCGTCTTTATTTGTGGATAAATCCAAGGAAATGTCAGCTTCGCTATCTGTTGAAATTGGTGTTTCATTTTTAAACTCTTTCATCTTGTCAACTTCGGTTTTTTTAGGATTTCATCATGCAGAATCACCGTGTTATCCACCAGATTTTTAAACATGATATCACGATTCACCTCGATCTTCTCATTAGTGGGAAAATACGCACGGTAGCCTTTTGTGTCTTCTGGATATCCGACAAAAACCCCTCGCTTGGATTTTGGATCCCATTTTCGTTTTTGCGAAGGAATATGAGCATAGTATTCATCCCCACACACCTTAAAGTTCTTAAAATGTGGTTGCTGATCAATTGACATCCACAAATCGATTGGATTTTTCAAATAAGAATCTGTAGGTCCCGTCCGGTTCAGTAAAAACATGCAAAAATTGACTGTTTCTGCCCATAATCTTAAGGATAAACCTCTTGCGTGAATCATAGTTCTGGCTGCCTCAACGATTGTTCTCAAATCCCTCTCAGCTCTGCCATTCTGCTGTGGAGAATAGGGTACTGATGTTTGATGCCGAGCACATTTTTTTTCGAGGAACTCCGTGACACCTGAATTCACAAATTCTAAGCCATTGTGTGTCCGAATCGCCCTTAGAGTCATTCCAGTTTCTATTTTTAGTTTACTTACAAATGTTTTTAAACATTCTAGAAACTCACTTTTCTCTTTTAAGAAAAAAACAACTGTTTATTTGGAGAAATCGTCCTTAAGTAAAAGAAAAAACTTAGAACCACCAACTGAAATATTCTGCATAGGGCCGCACAGATCTGCATGAACTAACTCCCCAACGGAGCTGGTTCTACTGCCACTTTTTTCGAAGGGAAATCGATGCATTTTTCCTATAGTACATGCGTCGCAAACGCCTATGCAACGCTTTTTCAAAAAACTGCGGACATAATTTAGATTTTGGTGTCCTAAGCTTTCATGCCAAATTTGTATATCATCAATTTTATCGCTCACATTGGCTATTGCAGGTGCATTAATCTTGAACATCATCTTAAAAAGTGATGATTCCCGCACTCCCACTGCCACAATACGCTCACCCTGCAAAAGATGACATTTAAATTTATTTGATATTAATTTGATGTTTTTGTCCATAGCTGCATTTGACGAGAATAAATTTATGTGAATAGCGGGAACATACAGAACATGCGTGAGGGATTTAGGTAACCAGATTTCACCGGTGTATGAAAGAATGTTAATTTTACCGCTACCAAGTGCATTAATTGTTTCTCCGTTACCCACGCGAACAAATTGGGGATTTGCAAATGGAACATAATCTACCAACCAATCTTGACGAAATGTCATATGGTCACTGGCCCCGGAGTCCAAAAACCAATCACTACACCTGCTTTCGGTTGAAGTGACCATCGTGTATGTACAAACAAAATCATTGCTTTGAAACTCCTTCTGTGCAACATGCCCATGCCCATTTCCATGCCCCTGCATCTAAGATCTTGTAGTTCCTCTTTAGATCGTTAATAATATCTAAAACACGTAAAGGTCTTTCCGACTTATTCTCATAAGTGTACCATTCCACATTTTCTTTGTTTAGTTTTCGCGACAGGAGACGATAACTTTCAGGATCTTTCACGCAAACTTTCCATTTGCTGTTATTAAGTGAAATAACCGTAAAGTCTGGTGGTGTTAACGTATTTCAGATAGTTTGCAGCCGGTTATACTCCACAATACCGACAGCATTAATTGGTGGCGGAGGCCTAATCTTAATAGGTTTTTCTTTAATATTGGAATCTTTTGGTGATGAAATTTTTTCAGGTAAACAGGCGCCATCAGGTGAGGATCCAACCTTGCGTTTTTTACTCGGCCTTTTGTTTGAGGACTTATCTGTTTCGCGGGCTAGCTCTTCTTCATCAGTCTCATAAATGACATTTTTCGCTTGTGACGAACCAGCATGCGAGTCATTGTGGTGTTTATTCTTCAGCACCTCATTTTCCTAGCAAAGAAGATCAACTTCTTTCTTTAAATCCTGATAAAGTTTTACTACTTCATCAAGTTTTTGACGAAGTTCATTATTATCTTTCTCAAGAATTTCTGTTTTCATTGAGTCCTATTTTCCTAAAATAAAAAACAACGGTACCTCCCATACAAATGTTAAAAAACCGTTAAGAAAAAGAATTATTTCTCAAGAACGGATCCAGGAATATTTATATATCTATGTTCTTTAATTAGTACAGTCCACTTTGAAGTATAAAAATATTTTATTTTGCATACTTATTAACTGCACTTCACATCGAACCACTTTTCATATTTTCGCCTTTCTCACAATTGGATGAACCGATTAAAAATAATTTTGTTTAGGCTAATGCTCCCTTAAAGTATTAATAAAACTGCATAGTATCGATTTTTAAAAAATAAATAAAATTTTTGTTTAGAAAAATCAATTTTTCAAAAACCAGTCACTGAATTTTTTTGAAATTTAAATTTTATAATGTACATTAAAAATATCTTTAAAATGGCGAGTCAATTTTGTTTAATGTTTTTAAAATTTTATACATAAAAAATAATTTTTTAAGGAAACCTCTCCAACGGTTTTTGAATTTATTTTTTTAATATATTCTTATTTATTAAGGAATTCAAATGCAAAGGTTGCATTTTTTTTCCCTCAAACTATAACAATTAAGCAATATAAAACATTTTATTATGTGTATTATCCATTTATTTCTACCTCATTATACTTCATTTGTACGAATTTTTGCGTACATCACTAAATACGAGTACTACACACAATGTAGGCCCTCATACGTATTTAAATTAACATACTATATATTTAAAAATCACATTAATAATATGTATGCATATTTCCCCTAAATTATAAAGTTATATGTATACCTACCCACCTTCCCGTTACACAAAAAAAAATATAGTCGTCATATTAACAATCGCCGGTTGTCAACTTGAAGAAACCCGAAATTGTCATATTTACTACCAAAATAGTCAATATGACATCTTTTTTTTGTCAATTGACAACCGGATAGTCAATAGGACAATTTTCGATTGTCAATTTATTTAGTCAATAGGACAACAGCGGTAGTCAATATGACAAGTGCGATAGTCAATAGGACAACTTCAGTAGTCAATATGACAATTTGGTAGTCAAATTCTGATTCAACCAAAATGAAAATTGAATTTAACCATTCTAAATTGACAACCCGATAGTCAATAAGACAATTCTCGATTGTCAATTTTTGTAGTCACTAGGACAACCGCGGTAGTTAATATGACAACTGCGGTAGTCAATAGGACAACTTCGGACGTCAATATGACAATTTGCTGGTCAAATTCAGATTCAACCAAAATGAAAAATAGAGGTCCAAAATTCTAAATTGACAACCCGATAGTCAGTTGGAAAATGTTCGATTGTCAATTTTTGTAGTCACAAGGACAACCGCGGTAGTCAATATGACAACTGCGGTAGTCAATAGGACAACTTCGGACGTCAATATGACAATTTGGTAGTCAAATTCAGATTCAACCAAAATGAAAAATAGGGTTCCAATATTCTAAATTGACAACCCGATAGTCAATTGGAAAAATTTCGATTGTCAATTTTGGTTGTCACTAGGACAACCCCGGTTGTCAATATGACAACTGCGATAGTCAATAGGACAACTTCAGTAGTCAATATGACAATTTGGTAGTCAAATTCAGATTCAATCAAAATGAAAAATAGAGTTCCAAAATTCTAAATTGACAACCCCATAGTCAGTTGGAAAATTTTCGATTGTCAATTTTTGTAGTCACTAGGACAACCCCGGTTGTCAATATGACAACTGCGATAGTCAATAGGACAACTTCAGTAGTCAATATGACAATTTGGTAGTCAAATTCAGATTCAACCAAAATGAAAATTGAATTTAACCATTCTAAATTGACAACCCGATAGTCAATAGGACAATTCTCGATTGTCAATTTCGGTTGTCAACTGGACAACCGTGGTAGTCAATATGACAACTGCGGTAGTCAATAGGACAACTTCAGTAGTCAATATGACAATTTGGTAGTCAAATTCAGATTCAACCAAAATGAAAAACAGAATTTCAAAATTCTAAATTGACAACCCGATAGCCAATTGGACAATTTTGTATTGTCAGTTTTGGTAGTCAATAGGACAACCGTGGTAGTCAATATGACAACTGCGGTAGTCAATAGGACAACTTCAGTAGTCAATATGACAATTTGGTAGTCAAATTCTGATTCAATCAAAATGAAAAATAGAGTTCCAAAATTGTAAATTGACAACCCCATAGTCAGTTGGAAAATTTTCGATTGTCAATTTTTGTAGTCACTGAACAACCGCAGTAGTCAATATGACAACTGCGGTAGTCAATAGGATAACTTCGGACGTCAATATGACAATTTGGTACTCAAATTCAGATTCAACCAAAATGAAAAATAGAGTTCGAAAATTCTAAATTGACAACCCGATAGTCAATTTGAAAATTTTCGATTATCAATTTTTGTAGTCACTAGGACAACCGCGGTAGTCAATATCTCAACTGCTGTAGTCAATAGGACAACTTCGGACGTCAATATGACAATTTGGTAGTCAAATACAGACAAAAACGAAATGAAAAATTGAGTTTAACAATTCTAAATTGACAACCCGATAGTCAATAGGACAATTTTCGATTGTCAATTTTGGTAGTCACTAGGACAACCGCGGTAGACAATATGACAACTGCGGTAGTCAATATGATAACGTTAGTTAATAGGACAATTTGGAAGCCAATATAAAAACTGAACATTATATTCTGTGAAAAACATTTTGATCATCATATCAAAACGCAAAATTAAAATTGAAATTAATAATTCCGACAGTCAACTTAAAAACTTTTTTGATCGTCAACTTGGCGGACAATTTTAAAACTTGGTAGTCAATATGACAACTTGGTAGTCAATCTGAAATTGGTAGTCGTATTGACTAATGCAGTTGTCCTATTGACTACCGCAGTTGTCACATTGACCATTGCGGTTGTCCATTGCCGCTTTCCACTTTGACTTATCTTTTGATTCAAGAACCTCTTCATAATTTCGTGGTTCAGAAGTTGTAGCCACAAAAGCCCCCGCTTCCAAAATACAAACTAAAGAATTTTCATGCTTTTTCTGACTACTTCTCAAACGACTACTTATGTATTCCATTGACTCAGGTTCTTCTTCATTCACCTTTTTAGCTTTATTTACCTTTTCGTGGGCTAACTCTTCAGCGTCTTTATTTGTGGATAAATCCAAGGAAATGTCAGCTTCGCTATCTGTTGAAATTGGTGTTTCATTTTTAAACTCTTTCATCTTGTCAACTTCGGTTTTTTTTAGGATTTCATCATGCAGAATCACCGTGTTATCCACCAGATTTTTAAACATGATATCACGATTCACCTCGATCTTATCACTAGTGGGAAAATACGCACGGTAGCCTTTTGTGTCTTCTGGATATCCGACAAAAACCCCTCGCTTGGATTTTGGATCCCATTTTCGTTTTTGCGAAGGAATATGAGCATAGTATTCATCCCCACACACCTTAAAGTTCTTAAAATGTGGTTGCTGATCAATTGACATCCACAAATCGATTGGATTTTTCAAATAAGAATCTGTAGGTCCCGTCCGGTTCAGTAAAAAACATGCCTCAACTAGAACTATGAATCATAGTTCTGGCTGCCTCAACGATTGTTCTCAAATCCCTCTCAGCTCTGCCATTCTGCTGTGGAGAATAGGGTACTGATGTTTGATGCCGAGCACATTTTTTTTCGAGGAACTCCGTGACACCTGAATTCACAAATTCTAAGCCATTGTGTGTCCGAATCGCCCTTAGAGTCATTCCAGTTTCTATTTTTAGTTTACTTACAAATGTTTTTAAACATTCTAGAAACTCGCTTTTCTCTTTTAAGAAAAAAACAACTCTTTATTTGGAGAAATCGTCCTTAAGTAAAAGAAAAAACTTAGAACCACCAACTGAAATATTCTGCATAGGGCCGCACAGATCTGCATGAACTAACTCCCCAACGGAGCTGGTTCTGCTGCCACTTTTTTCGAAGGGAAATCGATGCATTTTTCCTATAGTACATGCGTCGCAAACGCCTATGCAACGCTTTTTCAAAAAACTGCGGACATAATTTAGATTTTGGTGTCCTAAGCTTTCATGCCAAATTTGTATATCATCAATTTTATCGCTCACATTGGTTATTGCAGGTGCATTAATCTTGAACATCATCTTAAAAAGTGATGATTCCCGCACTCCCACTGCCACAATACGCTCACCCTGCAAAAGATGACATTTAAATTTATTTGATATTAATTTGATGTGTTTGTCCATAGCTGCATTTGACGAGAATAAATTTATGTGAATAGCGGGAACATACAGAACATGCGTGAGGGATTAAGGTAACCAGATTTCACCGGTGTATGAAAGAATGTTAATTTTACCGCTACCAAGTGCATTAATTGTTTCTCCGTTACCCACGCGAACAAATTGGGGATTTGCAAATGGAACATAATCTACCAACCAATCTTGACGAAATGTCATATGGTCACTGGCCCCGGAGTCCAAAAACCAATCACTACACCTGCTTTCGGTTGAAGTGACCATCGTGTATGTACAAACAAAAGCATTGCTTTGAAACTCCTTCTGTGCAACATGCCCATGCCCATTTCCATGCCCCTGCATCTAAGATCTTGTAGTTCCTCTTTAGATCGTTAATAATATCTAAAATACGTAAAGGTCTTTCCGACTTATTCTCATAAGTGTACCATTCCACATTTTCTTTGTTTAGTTTTCGCGACAGGAGACGATAACTTTCAGGATCTTTCACGCAAACTTTCCATTTGCTGTTATTAAGTGAAATAACCGTAAAGTCTGGTGGTGTTAACGTATTTCAGATAGTTTGCAGCCGGTTATACTCCACAATACCGACAGCATTAATTGGTGGCGGAGGCCTAATCTTAATAGGTTTTTCTTTAATATTGGAATCTTTTGGTGATGAAATTTTTTCAGGTAAACAGGCGCCATCAGGTGAGGATCCAACCTTGCGTTTTTTAGTCGGCCTTTTGTTTGAGGACTTATCTGTTTCGCGGGCTAGCTCTTCTTCATCAGTCTCATAAATGACATTTTTCGCTTGTGACGAACCAGCATGCGAGTCATTGTGGTGTTTATTCTTCAGCACCTCATTTTCCTAGCAAAGAAGATCAACTTCTTTCTTTAAATCCTGATAAAGTTTTACTACTTCATCAAGTTTTTGACGAATAATTATCTTTCTCAAGAATTTCTGTTTTCATTGAGTCCTATTTTCCTAAAATAAAAAACAACGGTACCTCCCATACAAATGTTAAAAAACCGTTAAGAAAAAGAATTATTTCTCAAGAACGGATCCAGGAATATTTATATATCTATGTTCTTTAATTAGTACAGTCCACTTTGAAGTATAAAAATATTTTATTTTGCATACTTATTAACTGCACTTCACATAGAACCACTTTTCATATTTTCGCCTTTCTCACAATTGGATGAACCGATTAAAAATAATTTTGTTTAGGCTAATGCTCCCTTAAAGTATTAATAGAACTGCATAGTATCGATTTTTAAAAAATAAATAAAATTTTTGTTTAGAGAAATCAATTTTTCAAAAACCAGTCACTGAATTTTTTTGAAATTTAAATTTTATAATGTACATTAAAAATATCTTTAAAATGGCGAGTCAATTTTGTTTAATGTTTTTAAAATTTTATACATAAAAAATAATTTTTTAAGGAAACCTCTCCAACGGTTTTTGAATTTATTTTTTTAATATATTCTTATTTATTAAGGAATTCAAATGCAAAGGTTGCATTTTTTTTCCCTCAAACTATAACAATTAAGCAATATAAAACATTTTATTATGTGTATTATCCATTTATTTCTACCTCATTATACTTCATTTGTACGAATTTTTGCGTACATCACTAAATACGAGTACTACACACAATGTAGGCCCTCATACGTATTTAAATTAACATACTATAAATTTAAAAATCACATTAATAATATGTATGCATATTTCCCCTAAATTATAAAGTTATATGTATACCTACCCACCTTCCCGTTACACAAAAAAAAATATAGTCGTCATATTAACAATCGCCGGTTGTCAACTTGAAGAAACCCGAAATTGTCATATTTACTACCAAAATAGTCAATATGACATCTTTTTTTTGTCAATTGACAACCGGATAGTCAATAGGACAATTTTCGATTGTCAATTTATTTAGTCAATAGGACAACAGCGGTAGTCAATATGACAACTGCAATAGTCAATAGGACAACTTCAGTAGTCAATATGACAATTTGGTAGTCAAATTCTGATTCAACCAAAATGAAAATTGAATTTAACCATTCTAAATTGACAACCCGATAGTCAATAAGACAATTCTCGATTGTCAATTTTTGTAGTCACTAGGACAACTTCGGACGTCAATATGACAATTTGCTGGTCAAATTCAGATTCAACCAAAATGAAAAATAGAGGTCCAAAATTCTAAATTGACAACCCGATAGTCAGTTGGAAAATGTTTGATTGTCAATTTTTGTAGTCACTAGGACAACCGCGGTAGTCAATATGACAACTGCGGTAGTCAATAGGACAACTTCGGACGTCAATATGACAATTTGGTAGTCAAATTCAGATTCAACCAAAATGAAAAATAGAGTTCCAAAATTCTAAATTGACAACCCGATAGTCAATTGGAAAAATTTCGATTGTCAATTTTGGTTGTCACTAGGACAACCCCGGTTGTCAATATGACAACTGCGATAGTCAATAGGACAACTTCAGTAGTCAATATGACAATTTGGTAGTCAAATTCAGATTCAATCAAAATGAAAAATAGAGTTCCAAAATTCTAAATTGACAACCCCATAGTCAGTTGGAAAATTTTCGATTGTCAATTTTTGTAGTCACTAGGACAACCCCGGTTGTCAATATGACAACTGCGATAGTCAATAGGACAACTTCAGTAGTCAATATGACAATTTGGTAGTCAAATTCAGATTCAACCAAAATGAAAATTGAATTTAACCATTCTAAATTGACAACCCGATAGTCAATAGGACAATTCTCGATTGTCAATTTCGGTTGTCAACTGGACAACCGTGGTAGTCAATATGACAACTGCGGTAGTCAATAAGACAACTTCAGTAGTCAATATGACAATTTGGTAGTCAAATTCAGATTCAACCAAAATGAAAAACAGAATTTCAAAATTCTAAATTGACAACCCGATAGCCAATTGGACAATTTTGGATTGTCAATTTTGGTAGTCAATAGGACAACCGTGGTAGTCAATATGACAACTGCGGTAGTCAATAGGACAACTTCAGTAGTCAATATGACAATTTGGTAGTCAAATTCTGATTCAATCAAAATGAAAAATAGAGTTCCAAAATTGTAAATTGACAACCCCATAGTCAGTTGGAAAATTTTCGATTGTCAATTTTTGTAGTCACTGAACAACCGCAGTAGTCAATATGACAACTGCGGTAGTCAATAGGATAACTTCGGACGTCAATATGACAATTTGGTACTCAAATTCAGATTCAACCAAAATGAAAAATAGAGTTCGAAAATTCTAAATTGACAACCCGATAGTCAATTTGAAAATTTTCGATTATCAATTTTTGTAGTCACTAGGACAACCGCGGTAGTCAATATCTCAACTGCTGTAGTCAATAGGACAACTTCGGACGTCAATATGACAATTTGGTAGTCAAATTCAGATTCAATCAAAATGAAAAATAGAGTTCCAAAATTCTAAATTGACAACCCCATAGTCAGTTGGAAAATTTTCGATTGTCAATTTTTGTAGTCACTAGGACAACCCCGGTTGTCAATATGACAACTGCGATAGTCAATAGGACAACTTCAGTAGTCAATATGACAATTTGGTAGTCAAATTCAGATTCAACCAAAATGAAAATTGAATTTAACCATTCTAAATTGACAACCCGATAGTCAATAGGACAATTCTCGATTGTCAATTTCGGTTGTCAACTGGACAACCGTGGTAGTCAATATGACAACTGCGGTAGTCAATAAGACAACTTCAGTAGTCAATATGACAATTTGGTAGTCAAATTCAGATTCAACCAAAATGAAAAACAGAATTTCAAAATTCTAAATTGACAACCCGATAGCCAATTGGACAATTTTGGATTGTCAATTTTGGTAGTCAATAGGACAACCGTGGTAGTCAATATGACAACTGCGGTAGTCAATAGGACAACTTCAGTAGTCAATATGACAATTTGGTAGTCAAATTCTGATTCAATCAAAATGAAAAATAGAGTTCCAAAATTGTAAATTGACAACCCCATAGTCAGTTGGAAAATTTTCGATTGTCAATTTTTGTAGTCACTGAACAACCGCAGTAGTCAATATGACAACTGCGGTAGTCAATAGGATAACTTCGGACGTCAATATGACAATTTGGTACTCAAATTCAGATTCAACCAAAATGAAAAATAGAGTTCGAAAATTCTAAATTGACAACCCGATAGTCAATTTGAAAATTTTCGATTATCAATTTTTGTAGTCACTAGGACAACCGCGGTAGTCAATATCTCAACTGCTGTAGTCAATAGGACAACTTCGGACGTCAATATGACAATTTGGTAGTCAAATACAGACAAAAACGAAATGAAAAATTGAGTTTAACAATTCTAAATTGACAACCCGATAGTCAATAGGACAATTTTCGATTGTCAATTTTGGTAGTCACTAGGACAACCGCGGTAGACAATATGACAACTGCGGTAGTCAATATGATAACGTTAGTTAATAGGACAATTTGGAAGCCAATATAAAAACTGAACATTATATTCTGTGAAAAACATTTTGATCATCATATCAAAACGCAAAATTAAAATTGAAATTAATAATTCCGACAGTCAACTTAAAAACTTCTTTGATCGTCAACTTGGCGGACAATTTTAAAACTTGGTAGTCAATATGACAACTTGGTAGTCAATCTGAAATTGGTAGTCGTATTGACTAATGCAGTTGTCCTATTGACTACCGCAGTTGTCACATTGACCATTGCGGTTGTCCTATTGACTACCGAAGTTGTCGTATTGACTACCACGGTTGTCCTATTGACTACCAAAGTTGTCGCATTGACTACCGCGAAAAAAAAACAGAAACCATGTGCATGTTTTGGCTTGCATGTTTTTGAAAGGAAAACAAGACAAAAGAGTTAGACACTGAAAACCACGGTCATTATATTGACTACCGCGGTTGTCCAATTGACTACCACGGTTGTCCTATTGACTACCGCAGTTGTCATAAGTTAATGTTTTCAACATGAAAACCAAAATCAAATCATTGACTACTGCAGTTGTCATAATTTAATGTTTTCAATATGAAAACCAAAATCAATATCAAATAGGTATATACAAAAATAAACGTAGGGGTTTGAAAAATAACATTTCGTTAATTAACAAAATTGTATGGCTCTGCGTTAAAGATTTAGAAGTTACATCTAAAAAACATTTTTAAACATGAAGGTGGCGCTGAAATCGCTCAGTTTTTACAAAACGTATTCAGTTGACTGTTTCAAATATGCATACTAAATTTCGAAATTTTAACTTTAAAGAGTAAAATGTTATACCTAAAAACATTATTTTAAATACATATGTAGATTGCGCTGTAATCGTTCAGGTTTTACAAAGCGTAAGCGGTTAACTGTTTCAAATATGTATACTTAATTTCATAACTATACCCTTTAAGAGTTAGAAGCTATAAATACAAAATATTTTTCATACTCGCATGCAGAGTAGAATAAAGTCGTTTAATTTATGTATTAATGAAAATATACTCTTAAATGTAGCATTTCAATAAAAATCTTAAAAATTTCTACTGCTACTTGAGTAGAAAAGAAGAAAACCTAATTTTAATAAAACTAGCAGTATCTAACGGGTGATTTTTTTGCTACTTGGTTTTTGACGTTTATATTTTTGACAGACCACACATGACAAATTCCACGAACATCTGACATTTCGATTCAGTATTGTTTGCCATTTCATCATGAATAGACTTACGCCTGTACAACGTTTGCAAATTATTGAAATTTATTATCAAAATTCGTGCTCTGTGAAAAATGTGTTTCGCAAGCTACGTCCGTTTTAGCGACGAGGCTCATTTTTGGCTAAATGGATACGTGAATAAGCAGAATTGCCGTATTTGGAGTGAAGAGCAGCCAGAGGCAATTCAGCAGCTACCAATGCATCCCGAAAAATGCACTGTTTGGTGCGGTTTATGGGCAGGCGGCATCATTGGGCCGTACTTCTTCAAGGACGATGAAGGCAGCAGGGTTACGGTCAATGGAGAAAGGTACCGTTCGATGATAACAGATTTTTTTGCCGAAAATGCAAGAATTGAACTCGGTCGACATGTGGTTCCAACAGGACGGTGCCACATGCCACACTGCACGCGAAACCATGCATCAATTGAGAGGCGAATTTGGTGAGCAGTTGATCTCACATTTTGGCGCAGTCAATTGGCCACCAAGATCATGTGATTTGACCCCGTTAGACTATTTTTTGTGGGGCTATGTTAAGTCTATTGTCTATGGGGACAAGCCAAGCACGATTGCTGCCTTGGAAGACAACATTGAACGCGTCATTGGTGAGATTCCGGCCTAAATGTGTGAATCTCTATCTATGTTCTTTAATTAGTACAGTCCACTTTGAAGTATAAAAATATATTATTTTGCATACTTATTAACTGCACTTCACACAGAACCACTTTTCATATTTTCGCCTTTCTCACAATTGGATGAACCGATTAAACATAATTTTGTTTAGGCTAATGCTCCCTTAAAGTATTAATAAAACTGCATAGTATCGATTTTTAAAAAATAAATAAAATTTTTGTTTAGAGAAATCAATTTTTCAAAAACCAGTCACTGAATTTTTTTGAAATTTAAATTTTATAATGTACATTAAAAATATCTTTAAAATGGCGAGTCAATTTTGTTTAATGTTTTTAAAATTTTATACATAAAAAATAATTTTTTCAGGAAACCTCTCCAACGGTTTTTGAATTTATTTTTTTAATATATTCTTATTTATTAAGGAATTCAAATGCAAAGGTTGCATTTTTTTTCCCTCAAACTATAACAATTAAGCAATATAAAACATTTTATTATGTGTATTATCCATTTATTTCTACCTCATTATACTTCATTTGTACGAATTTTTGCGTACATCACTAAATACGAGTACTACACACAATGTAGGCCCTCATACGTATTTAAATTAACATACTATATATTTAAAAATCACATTAATAATATGTATGCATATTTCCCCTAAATTATAAAGTTATATGTATACCTACCCACCTTCCCGTTACACAAAAAAAAATATAGTCGTCATATTAACAATCGCCGGTTGTCAACTTGAAGAAACCCGAAATTGTCATATTTACTACCAAAATAGTCAATATGACATCTTTTTTTTGTCAATTGACAACCGGATAGTCAATAGGACAATTTTCGATTGTCAATTTATTTAGTCAATAGGACAACAGCGGTAGTCAATATGACAACTGCGATAGTCAATAGGACAACTTCAGTAGTCAATATGACAATTTGGTAGTCAAATTCTGATTCAACCAAAATGAAAATTGAATTTAACCATTCTAAATTGACAACCCGATAGTCAATAAGACAATTCTCGATTGTCAATTTTTGTAGTCACTAGGACAACTTCGGACGTCAATATGACAATTTGCTGGTCAAATTCAGATTCAACCAAAATGAAAAATAGAGGTCCAAAATTCTAAATTGACAACCCGATAGTCAGTTGGAAAATGTTCGATTGTCAATTTTTGTAGTCACTAGGACAACCGCGGTAGTCAATATGACAACTGCGGTAGTCAATAGGACAACTTCGGACGTCAATATGACAATTTGGTAGTCAAATTCAGATTCAACCAAAATGAAAAATAGAGTTCCAAAATTCTAAATTGACAACCCGATAATCAATTGGAAAAATTTCGATTGTCAGTTTTGGTTGTCACTAGGACAACCCCGGTTGTCAATATGACAACTGCGATAGTCAATAGGACAACTTCAGTAGTCAATATGACAATTTGGTAGTCAAATTCAGATTCAATCAAAATGAAAAATAGAGTTCCAAAATTCTAAATTGACAACCCCATAGTCAGTTGGAAAATTTTCGATTGTCAATTTTTGTAGTCACTAGGACAACCCCGGTTGTCAATATGACAACTGCGATAGTCAATAGGACAACTTCAGTAGTCAATATGACAATTTGGTAGTCAAATTCAGATTCAACCAAAATGAAAATTGAATTTAACCATTCTAAATTGACAACCCGATAGTCAATAGGACAATTCTCGATTGTCAATTTCGGTTGTCAACTGGACAACCGTGGTAGTCAATATGACAACTGCGGTAGTCAATAGGACAACTTCAGTAGTCAATATGACAATTTGGTAGTCAAATTCAGATTCAACCAAAATGAAAAACAGAATTTCAAAATTCTAAATTGACAACCCGATAGCCAATTGGACAATTTTGGATTGTCAATTTTGGTAGTCAATAGGACAACCGTGGTAGTCAATATGACAACTGCGGTAGTCAATAGGACAACTTCAGTAGTCAATATGACAATTTGGTAGTCAAATTCTGATTCAATCAAAATGAAAAATAGAGTTCCAAAATTGTAAATTGACAACCCCATAGTCAGTTGGAAAATTTTCGATTGTCAATTTTTGTAGTCACTGAACAACCGCAGTAGTCAATATGACAACTGCGGTAGTCAATAGGATAACTTCGGACGTCAATATGACAATTTGGTACTCAAATTCAGATTCAACCAAAATGAAAAATAGAGTTCGAAAATTCTAAATTGACAACCCGATAGTCAATTTGAAAATTTTCGATTATCAATTTTTGTAGTCACTAGGACAACCGCGGTAGTCAATATCTCAACTGCTGTAGTCAATAGGACAACTTCGGACGTCAATATGACAATTTGGTAGTCAAATACAGACAAAAACGAAATGAAAAATTGAGTTTAACAATTCTAAATTGACAACCCGATAGTCAATAAGACAATTCTCGATTGTCAATTTTTGTAGTCACTAGGACAACCGCGGTAGTCAATATGACAACTGCGGTAGTCAATAGGACAACTTCGGACGTCAATATGACAATTTGCTGGTCAAATTCAGATTCAACCAAAATGAAAAATAGAGGTCCAAAATTCTAAATTGACAACCCGATAGTCAGTTGGAAAATGTTCGATTGTCAATTTTTGTAGTCACTAGGACAACCGCGGTAGTCAATATGACAACTGCGGTAGTCAATAGGACAACTTCGGACGTCAATATGACAATTTGGTAGTCAAATTCAGATTCAACCAAAATGAAAAATAGAGTTCCAAAATTCTAAATTGACAACCCGATAGTCAATTGGAAAAATTTCGATTGTCAATTTTGGTTGTCACTAGGACAACCCCGGTTGTCAATATGACAACTGCGATAGTCAATAGGACAACTTCAGTAGTCAATATGACAATTTGGTAGTCAAATTCAGATTCAATCAAAATGAAAAATAGAGTTCCAAAATTCTAAATTGACAACCCCATAGTCAGTTGGAAAATTTTCGATTGTCAATTTTTGTAGTCACTAGGACAACCCCGGTTGTCAATATGACAACTGCGATAGTCAATAGGACAACTTCAGTAGTCAATATGACAATTTGGTAGTCAAATTCAGATTCAACCAAAATGAAAATTGAATTTAACCATTCTAAATTGACAACCCGATAGTCAATAGGACAATTCTCGATTGTAAATTTCGGTTGTCAACTGGACAACCGTGGTAGTCAATATGACAACTGCGGTAGTCAATAGGACAACTTCAGTAGTCAATATGACAATTTGGTAGTCAAATTCAGATTCAACCAAAATGAAAAACAGAATTTCAAAATTCTAAATTGACAACCCGATAGCCAATTGGACAATTTTGGATTGTCAATTTTGGTAGTCAATAGGACAACCGTGGTAGTCAATATGACAACTGCGGTAGTCAATAGGACAACTTCAGTAGTCAATATGACAATTTGGTAGTCAAATTCTGATTCAATCAAAATGAAAAATAGAGTTCCAAAATTGTAAATTGACAACCCCATAGTCAGTTGGAAAATTTTCGATTGTCAATTTTTGTAGTCACTGAACAGCCGCAGTAGTGAATATGACAACTGCGGTAGTCAATAGGATAGCTTCGGACGTCAATATGACAATTTGGTACTCAAATTCAGATTCAACCAAAATGAAAAATAGAGTTCGAAAATTCTAAATTGACAACCCGATAGTCAATTTGAAAATTTTCGATTATCAATTTTTGTAGTCACTAGGACAACCGCGGTAGTCAATATCTCAACTGCTGTAGTCAATAGGACAACTTCGGACGTCAATACGACAATTTGGTAGTCAAATACAGACAAAAACGAAATGAAAAATTGAGTTTAACAATTCTAAATTGACAACCCGATAGTCAATAGGACAATTTTCGATTGTCAATTTTGGTAGTCACTAGGACAACCGCGGTAGACAATATGACAACTGCGGTAGTCAATATGATAACGTTAGTTAATAGGACAATTTGGAAGCAAATATAAAAACTGAACATTATATTCTGTGAAAAACATTTTGATCATCATATCAAAACGCAAAATTAAAATTGAAATTAATAATTCCGACAGTCAACTTAAAAACTTTTTTGATCGTCAACTTGGCGGACAATTTTAAAACTTGGTAGTCAATATGACAACTTGGTAGTCAATCTGAAATTGGTAGTCGTATTGACTAATGCAGTTGTCCTATTGACTACCGCAGTTGTCACATTGACCATTGCGGTTGTCCTATTGACTACCGAAGTTGTCGTATTGACTACCACGGTTATCCTATTGACTACCAAAGTTGTCGCATTGACTACCGCGAAAAAAAAACAGAAACCATGTGCATGTTTTGGCTTGCATGTTTTTGAAAGGAAAACAAGACAAAAGAGTTAGACACTGAAAACCACGGTCATTACATTGACTACCGCGGTTGTCCAATTGACTACCACGGTTGTCCTATTGACTACCGCAGTTGTCATAAGTTAATGTTTTCAACATGAAAACCAAAAGCAAATCATTGACTACTGCAGTTGTCATAATTTAATGTTTTCAATATGAAAACCAAAATCAATATCAAATAGGTATATACAAAAATAAACGTAGGGGTTTGAAAAATAACATTTCCTTAATTAACAAAATTGTATGGCTCTACGTTAAAGATTTAGAAGTTACATCTAAAAAACATTTTTAAACATGAAGGTGGCGCTGAAATCGCTCAGTTTTTACAAAACGTATTCAGTTGACTGTTTCAAATATGCATACTAAATTTCGAAATTTTAACTTTAAAGAGTAAAATGTTATACCTAAAAACATTATTTTAAATACATATGTAGATTGCGCTGTAATCGTTCAGGTTTTACAAAGCGTAAGCGGTTAACTGTTTCAAATATGTATACTTAATTTCATAACTATACCCTTTAAGAGTTAGAAGCTATAAATACAAAATATTTTTCATACTCGCATGCAGAGTAGAATAAAGTCGTTTAATTTATGTATTAATGAAAATATACTCTTAAATGTAGCATTTCAATAAAAATCTTAAAAATTTCTACTGCTACTTGAGTAGAAAAGAAGAAAACCTAATTTTAATAAAACTAGCAGTATCTATTTACATATTTTTTTATCTCAGTAGCTATCATCATTATTATATTCTGAAAAAATTCTACCATCGTCGTCATGAATTGACTAAATTTCTTTTATGGTAAAGGCTCAGCAATGTCAAAAAGAAAAGGAATTTAGGTTTATGATTTATTGTTTTTTTTTATTTAATAGGATGTTAGATAAATAAGATACATATTTTTAGAGATTCCATTTTTATATGCCAAAATCTCATTATTTAAGTTAATACTCGTAAGATACTCAAATTGTAATGAAATAGTAAATAAAATAAGATTTTCTGTGCCAGACACAACTTTGGCAAAAATTTATGAAAATCTTAAAACATATTTTTTACGTTCAGTGTACTTGAAAACCAAGTAAGTTGCTGAATCGGTTTTCTATACGGTCGCGAAAGTTTTCCTGTATTCCACGTCATATTTGAAGTGTTACTTGTGTGTGTACTTATGGAGCATAATATTCAAAAAGTTATTACAAGGTAAGTGTGTTAAAAACTTTTTATTTATTAAACACAACCTAATTTTTATTAGCATAATAAAGCTTATATTTAAAGTAGATTTGTTTCAGTGTACAAAAATTATGCCGCCTAAATTTCCAGCCAAAAGGTGTAAATCAACATCTACAGTTAACTTGAAAACCACGGTCGTCATATTGACTACCGTGGTTGTCATATTGACTACCGCCGTCATCCTATTGACTATCGTGGTAGTCAATACGACAATTTGGGTAGTCAATACTACCGCAGTTGTCATATTGACTACCGCGGCCATCCTATTGACTATCGCAGTAGTCAATATGACAACTGCGTTAGTCAATACGACAACTTCGGTAGTCAATAGGTCAATTTGAGAATTTTTAGCATTATTAGTTTTCCTTGATTTGTGGCGTCCAGTCGCAAAAATTTTCCTCTGCTAAGATTTAATGTTTTTCAAAGAAATTCAAATCCAAATATCAAGAAAATTTAATAGTTTTAACGAGTGTCAATAGTGCATTTTGAAACAGGCTGAATTGTCGGTTGAAAAAAGTAGAGGTAATTCAATTTATTAATAAAAGAATATTCGAAGGTATGAAATGATGGCGTCCTCTAAAAATTTAGTATTTTTCTTAGTCATTAAATTCCAAATACCAAGTTAATTAATAGTTTTGAACAGTGTCATTAGTGCATTTTGAAACACGCACAAAATATTAAAGTAATTAAGGAAGAATAAGGTTAGAGAAATCTAATTACATTACAAAATACTCAAAGGCATCAATTCTAAGAAAAAAATCAAAAATAAAATCGTATAACAGAAGAAGTTTCCTTTTGGATTTCCAGCCCAATCATTGAAAGATCTGAAAGGAAACTTCTTCTGTCTTACGATTTTTTTCATTTTGTTTCAAATTTGTTTATGCAATTAGTAGAGTTATTCAACGTAGAATCCAAAAATATACAAGACATCTCTCTGAGTCAAACCGTTCGGAAATGTCATCACAGCCCAATCACCTTTTTGAAAATTTTACTTTTTGTTTGAAAATCTGAAAAAAGAGGCAATTGTGCTATGATAAAATTTCAAAATGGTTTGACTCACAGAGATGTTTTGCATATTTTTGGATTCTTTGTTGAACTACGCTACTAATTGCATAAAAAAATTGAATTTGAACCAAAAAATGAAAAAAATCGTAGAACAGAAGAACTTTCCTTTTGGATTTCCAGCCCAGTCATTGAAAAATCTGAAAGGAAACTTCTTCTGTCCTAAGATTTTTTTCATTTTTGGTTCAAATTTGCTTATGCAATTAGTAGCGTTATCCAACGCAGAATCCAAAAATATACAAAACATCTCTGTAGGTCAAACCGTTGGGAAATGTCATCACAGCTCAATCACCTTTTTGAAAATCTGAAATAAGAGGCAATTGTACTTTGATGAAATTTCAAAATGGTTTGACTCACAGAGATGTTTTGTATAGTTTTGGATTCTTCGTTGAATAACGCTACTAATTGCACAAGCAAATTTGAATTTAAACCAAAAATGAAAAAAAAATCGTATAACAGAAGAAGTTTCCTTTGGATTTCCAGCACAATCACTGAAAAATCTGAAAGTGATAAGTTCTAAGATAGGTATTTTTAAATTTAAAAGAGATCTTGAGCTATATGCTTGTCCTCTGGCTATTAATACACTCATTTTCAGTGTAAGAAGATTTCATTTTTAATAAGAACTGAAAATCGATGAAATTTACATTTTTTGTTAATTCTTTCGAATCAGCCATCAAATAAAGAACTTTACCGACCTTCTCTATTTGCATCACGTAACCAAAATTGCTTAACGCAATGGGGGTGGCCGTGGCGCGATAGTTGTGTGTTCGCCTGTGAATCTCATGGGCACAGGTTCGATCCCTGCCGTATTCTATGTGTTCTTATATTTCCATTAAAAACCAATTCTAAAAATAAATGTCATACAATGAGTAGCTGGTTTACTCATTACATGCTGTTTAGGCATAGAACTAACAACATGTGATTGAGTAAAACTAGTATACCGATAAAATATGACAAAGAATACAAAAATTAATGCGAATTATAAGGGACATCGATAAATAATACACGGAAATTTCTCCTCATTAGTTCAGCCGCAATCCCTGGATATAAAATGCGAGACAATAACCACCTACAGTCTCCGATATCGCGCCACACAGCTTTCCTATCATTCTTTCTCTTCCTTAACCTCACCATCACGACCGCGCTGTGTTGAAACATTTAAAGGGTATTCATAATCCCTTGAGCGCGTGCAGATTATAAAAAAAAAAAAAATAAGCCATTTATTATTTTTGTGGTAAGATTATTTGCTTCTTTTTTAAAAACAAATTGAAATTGAAATTCGAATAATGCAATATGTGTGTTCAATGATGCTGTTCGCAACAGATTAGAACAATTTAGAACAGAAAAGTACAGGATTTTGCTGTTCAATGAGAAGTTTTCTGTTCTAAGCTGTTCTGGCTTGGTGTTCAATGAGTCTGTTTGGAACAGTTTGGAACACTTTAGAACAGGATTTTCTCCACTTGCTTTTTAGGTAGAACAGGTTAGAACAGATTTGTGAGAACTGTCAAAACCAATCGTTGTTGTTAAAAAGCATTACATTAACATTTCCGTGTCGGAATCATCTCAGTTTCATGAAAAATATTTTTTAAAATAAATTCAACACCATTTCAGATTATTTTTCAGAATGTTTCTGCAAAAAATAAACGAACTTGAATTGTAGGTAAACAACAATTTTGTTTGTTTATAATCTCTGTCAGATGACTGACTGTTCTAAGTTGTTCTATCTTGTTCTGAAGTTTCTCACGAATCTCTTCTGTTCTGTCATGTCCTGTTCTATTCTGTTCTAACTTTTTCATCACTGAACAATCTTAATGTTTACCTTCAAAGTGTCATTCATTTGACGTTTAGCGAAAGAGATGGTCCAAGAAGAAAGAAATTAGGTCTATTCGGCGAGATCTTTTATTCTGTTATTCTGCTATTCTGTTATGAATTTTCATACAAAAGTTTAAGCTGGCAAAAAATCTTTTATGAATTATAATTTTAGTATTCTGCATGCTATATCTGCTATGAAATCAGGTAAGAAATCTGCTAATGAGCTGTCAAAACTTCGAAATTCTCAACAAGTCTTTTACGAACTGCATTATTGGTATTCAGCATGCCACAATCTGTTATGGAATTTTTTATGAATCATAAAAGAATAAAAGACACATTTTTGTTACTTTTATCATAAAAGATTTCAATATATGAAGTAAAAACTTTTATTTTGTTAATGAATTGTTCGTAAAAGGACAGATATAACAAAATATTATTAAAATACATAATAACAAGAACAAACATGTAAATAATTTCAAACTAATTATTTCAATACACGAAAGTACAAAACACATTTGATGGATGAAACGTAAAAGAAAGTGTCGCTTATCTTGCCGGAGTTCGTTTTGCACAAGTTTTTTATATTGGATATAATAAATTCAGGAACTGTTATCGACAAATTGCAAAAATTAAATATTATTTACCTACGCGAAACAAAACAAGATAATTGCGCAGGTAAATATTTTTATTAGTCAGTGCCTACTGCCGATAGTTTTTATTTACCTACTACACCTGATAATTTTATAGCAGATTTTAGGTCTGTTCGTATAAATGTTTCTTTTCCGAAGTTACATAACATACTTTTATAAAAGATCGAACTCCTGAATAACAATTCTTTTATGGTGAAGATCTGTTATGCACCATAACAGAAAATTCATAGCAGAATAACAGATGTGGCACAATAGGCCTAAATAGCTTGGTTGAAAGCCCTATTGAGATTTCAATTAAAGACTGCAAAAATAAATTTTCCAATGATAGTTTTTTTTTCAAATATTAACCACGTTGTATTCTTTCTAATGCCACAATAAAATTTAAAAGGCAGAATTACTTTCCACCCAGTGAGCAAACTCATAATTTGACAATATCATCTCAAAAACACGTTTCAAACTTTTGTATACCTAACTAAAATTCAATGTTTTTGAAAACAAAAAAAAATTTTGTTTTGCTAAAATAGTGTGTTCTTGTTTTATTTTTTAAATTAAAATCATATTTGTCGTGTTTCTAGCGTTCACATTCAACGACCGCCTCATCAACTTCATTTGTAAATAAATTTTCATAAAGCAAACACGGCATAGATTTAACATTTTGCACCAGTTTCAGCGACAAAAATTCATATTTTCTCACTTCCTTTTGTGGGTTTACTTCTACTTCAACCCATTCTCTATGAATCTCACATACAAAATTAAAAATAAACACTAAAATCCAAATTTCCAGACATATTAGTCGTTCAACTAGTGTTCACATTAGCCACAGCAGTCGTTCGACAGAGCAAAATATCAAAAAAATTGAAAATCTTCCGACAGTCGTTCAACTTATGTTCACATTACAAATTTTGTGACGTTCCGACACGAGTTGATGTACTTGTCGATGAGTGTGAACCCCCCTAATCAGTAAAATGTGATAATAAATGTGATAATTTGATAAAGTAGTCTTATGGGTCACTGTCAACGTCACAAAATACTGACTGTCCAAAAACAGCTGTGCGGAAGGCGTAATCTTGAATTCTTCCATTCATGGAATGAAGCCAATGTGAACTTTTCCACATTTTTAATGGCATGGAATGCTTTCATTCATTTCTTATTGGATCTTAAGCCACTCGCCAGTTTATAGCGTAAAATATAATATAAACAATATTGTTAAATTAAAATATTAAAGGAAAACGAAATGGAAATACAAATTTTAAAGAAAATCAAAGACAATTAATCAGGAAAAACATGGATTACAACACTGAGTTTAATTGAACGGTAATTCTAATTGCAGGTTTAAGAACGATTCTCAAAAATGGTATCAAAATGAAGCTTACGAGTTATAAAATTATTTTACTAAAAAAAGGTACTAGGTACATTGTGCTTAACCTTTTCTTTAAACTTTTCTGTGCGTCCAGGAAAACGAAAAGGAAAAACAAATTTTAAAGGAAATGTAAGACTATTGATCAGGAAAAACATGGATTACATCACTGCGTTTAATTGAAAGGTAATTCTAATTGCAGGTTTAAAAACGATTCTCAAAAATGGTATCAAAATGAAACTTACGAGTTGTAGAATTATTTGGTACTGGACTTAAAGAAAAAAATGCATTTTCAATGCAGAATAACGTACAAGGGCCTCAACCCCGACATGGCAGACATTCATATTTGCATATAAATATTAGGGACCCATTTAAAACAAAAGGAATTTGTTGTGGGCTTGGTCTAATATTTTGTAAATGACTTTTTTTCGGTATTTACAATTCTTCTATAATTACAGGATTTTGAAGAACATAATTGCTTGGAATAAAGTGAAACAATTTGCATTTGGTGTGTACTGCCCTAGGTAATTCGGTACACGGTACGTAATAATTTTTTACACTATCAGATTTTTATCATATTTTAGAACATAATACATTTTAAAATTATTGACAGGGTCTAATGTTTAAATGTTTTGACATTTTCATCATATAAATTAATATTCTAAGAAATTACACAACATTTTTCATAGAACCTACAATAAAAAAGTTGAAACATAATTTATTAATTCCGAATTTGCATAATGATGGGTTTTCGATGATAGCTATGTAGGAATCTAACCCGGTATGATTGGGATCGCTTTCATCGCGGATTATTGAAAATTCCAGTTTATAGAGCTTTTTTTTAAGTTTCAATTTGACAGTTTAATGTAATTAAAATATCGTTTTTGGACTAAAAAAATGTCATAATGACTTGGAATAATTTTCCCTTTTTGAACTTGGTATGCAGTCTTATGTTTTCGAGGTAGCTCTTTCCAAATCTTTTATCCGTTTTTCTCTGTCTTTTCATTGCAAAGTTCACGTATTGTTTTGACGTAAGCGCCAAAATTTGGCATTTACGTCAAATTTTCCATAAAATTGAAGCAGATCTGTATTTAAGAATTGTTTTGACGTACGTCGTATTGTCCTGCAACGTACGCCAACAAATTTATAATGCTTGTTCAGTATTGTTTTGACTTATGTGCCTACAATGTGCATGGAACGCTATTTAATCGTATATGCACGTACGTCATTAAAAAGAAAAATACTTTATTTGGTTTTGCGGTATGTACATATGATTTTACTGTGAAAGTATACAAAACGTTCTCTTTGAAAAAATCTGATTTGCTTTCCATCCTTTTTCATGAAAGGACGTGATTGAAAGATCACAAAAATGAATACTGCAGTACCCATTATGGATGGGTCCCGTCTTTTTTAAGAACTTACATCCTTATTTTGTCAACCTCACTGACAATAACCTCATAACTCATGGTTAACTCGCGTCATACAAACTTAAAAAAATATGATCTGAACCTTGGCAAGTCCCTACTAACGTTATTTTTTGTGAGGATTCTTATGAAAGCTTCACAGAATATGAACGCCTTATATTATTTAAACCTCACAAAGACAAACTTATGAACTATTCTGACCTGTCAGCCTCAAAACGGCAGAATAGGTCTATTTTTATAGTCTACCTCCTTTATTTATAAAGAAAAATAGCTATTTCTGCTCCCATGTTTAGGAAAACTACAATAATAATTTTCTGGACTCAAACTAAAGGAACTTCCTCAGTGCTCCATTAGAGTCCGCAACATTTTTAGTTATCCTAAGCACGGGTGCTGAAATATCTATTTTTTCTTTATAAATAAGTTTTGATTTAATGTTTCTAATATTTTAAGTTTATTGGACGAGCTATACTCTGTTCAATAAATATGTGCAGTACAGGCCGTATGGGAGAGGTTTCCTCATCTTAAGGGTGCCTACTGCATATTAAACTATCTCAAATCCCCTATACAAAGTTAACCACTATCTGTATGTGCATTTTTTCGTAATGATTTTTATTCAGCAAGCGTACATTCCTCATTTGCACGGCTAGAGCAGTTGCTGTTTAAAAAGTATTTTGCTGATTAAAATTGAAATCGCTTTGATTCAAGGTTTTGAAACGAAAATATCCGTAATATAATTATTTGTGATTTCCCAAAAACATTAAAATAGCGCTTACGGCAACCCAATATTAGGGCGACGAATTGCTTATTAAAAATTTGTAGTGTCGCTATAAAATGAACTCGGACGCATTCGAAAGTAAAATTGAGTTACATAGTAGGGTCCCTGGTGTTATGAAATAAATTTAAAACATTACATAATATATACAAGTAATATAACGGAACATTGTTTTCTATTAGACATGGAGTGCTTCACATGTCACTTGAATTTTACTGCAATAAAAGACCTTGGTAAACATTTAAGAATTAAACATGAATTGGGTACTCAGGATACATTTGTGTGCTATGAAAAGACCTGTTGCCAGTTTTTTTCAAATATGGATAGATATAAGCGGTACATTTTATATAAACACCACCCTAAAGCTCCTAAGACTAATAGAATTAAACATACGCGTAATAACAACATTATAACAAGCGACACTACCTTGGGTACTTCAACAATCGATGAGAACATTATTAATTCCGCTTCAGATTCTATAGCAATTGAAAACATAGTAGTTGAAAGTGTGGTTGTTGAAAGCATAGAGAATTCAAACCCAAATTTTGATCTGAAGGAGAATTTGTAAAATATTTTTGAGAACTCTTTGAAATTTTCAATATTTCTGTACAGTAAAAATAACTTTGTACGGAAAGACGTTTTTGATATACAAGAAAGTGTGACAACGTGTTTAATTAGCCCAATATTAAACATGTTTAATCAATTGCTCAGGCCCAACTAAATTCTGACTCAAATACACACCTACAGAACCAAATGATCAGCATAGTTCTGAATTGTCAAGACGTATTCAAAAATTGTGGGACGGACTACTGCTTATCTAAAAAGCTAAAAAAGATTTGATATATGGATGACATAAAAGAGTTCACAATTACAAGTGATATCCAGCCAGTTTTTTCTAGATCAGAATTAGTTTATGGTGAAAAAAAGGTCAAAGGAAACATTTTGCCTTTACGTTCCCAGTTTAAAACATTTTTTGAGCAAGCAAATAATTTAACGGAAATGTTGCAATACATGGACGAACTTAAATCAAACATAAGATACACAAACTTTGTTCAAGGGCCGGTTTGGAAAAAAAAGGGCAATGTATGAGTCAAAAACAGTAATTCCATACTTTTTATATGCAGATGATTTTCGTGTAAACAATCCACTCGGTTCAAATGCAACAACTCATTCTCTTTGCAATTTTTATTATTCCTTTCCATGTTCGCCAATACAAAATTCAAAATTGGATAATGTTTTTCTAGCCGCTGTTATCAAATCCAAAGACTTAAAAGTGATTGGGAATGATGATTGTTTTTTTAAATATTTAATAACACAACTTAGATTTTTTTGAAGAGAAAGGCGTTGAAATAAAACTGAAAGATGGAACTAAACAACAAGTGCATTGCATAATGGGTCTATTTCTTGGTGACAACCTGGGTGTCAATACACTTCTAGATTTCAGCAAATCATTTTTAAGTGGATCATTTGGCAGGTTTTGTAAAGCAGACAGAAATGAATGCAATAAGCTAAGCGAAGAACAAAAATCTAAAATGCGAAATGTACAGAATTACACAAGTAACATAAGTTCCCAGGATCCACAAAAAACTGGAATAACGAAAGACAGCTGTTTCAATAAAATACCTTCTTTCCATGTGGTAGATAATTTTTGTGTGGACGCAATGCATGACATATGCGAAGGTATTCTTCATTATGATCTGTGTCAAACAATTTTATATCTGTTGCAAGATAAAAACTACTTACCATCATTGTCATTATCAAATCAAAGGAAACAAACTTTTGACTATGGATTAACGGAAATTGGTAATTTTTCTGGAGAGATTAAAATCAATCATTTAAAGAAGAAATATTTGAAAATGACTGCTAGGGAAATGTTAATATTTGCCATTAATGATTGGAGACTTAATCCCAAGTGAAGATGAAGTCTGGAAATTCCTTATATTACTAAACGATATAATTGATTTAATACTTTGCTTGGAAGTAACAGATATTACTGTGGAAACTCTTCAACAAAAAATCAAAAAACACAATGATCAATAAGTCAATCTTTTTAAAGACAATTTGAAGCCAAAATTTCACTTCTTACCACACTATAACACAATCTTATGAAACTCAGGACCTGTAGGAAATTTCTGGTATTTCAAATTCGAAGCTAAGCACAAAGCATTTAAAATATATGCCCACTCTATCACATCACGGAAAAACATATGCTTAACTATTGCTAAGAAATTTCAGCTAAAATTCGCAAGTGATATACTCCATTCTAAAAACAATTGTACCGAATATAAATTTGATGAAAAACATAAATGAGAAACTGTTTTTTTGAACGTTATCCTCAAGAAACTTAATCTTAACGAAGATGCTACCTTAAGTTGTTATATTGATATAACTTTTAAAGGAATTAAATACATTTCTGGTCTCTACGTTGCCACATGCTTAGGCGATTATAATTTTTTTTTAATCAAAACAGTTGTTCAAGTTCAACAAAATATTTATTTGTTCTGCCAGCAGCTAGTAGAGTTAAGATTCAACTTTAATTTTTCAGCCCGTGAAATTGATTCCGAAATTTTTGGCGAGTATCACATAGTTAAATTCTTGGAATTAGTTGGACCGCCTTTTACTATAATCAATTCACATAAAGGACAAAAATTTATAAAAAGTAAAGAATTTTTTTTATACAATTAAAAAAAAATGGGAAATAATGACCCTCTTTTTAAATGTTCTGAGTCTGAACATAATATAGACTTAGAAAAAGATACTGAGGCTCAAGATAATATACAAATGGAAGAAGATAATAGGGCTAAAAATAGTATACAAATAGAAGAAGATTTTGAGGCTCAAAATAATATACAAATACAAGAAGATACTGAGGCTCAAAATAATATACAAATACAAGAAAATATTGAGGTTCAAAATAATATAAAATACAGGAAGATACTGAGGCTCAAACCATTCAGCTTAGAAATGAACCCAAAAGTATAAAAATATTAATCATAGAAGTACAAGAATGTATTGCTGTATCTTCTTTAATAAGCATTCCTGGAACTTCAACATATCCCGAAAACATTCCCCTAAGAAACCTCTTGAAGAGCTGGAATCAAGAACATTTGTACACTGATCTAAACGGTATGTTTTAAGTGTATTATATGTACTTTGTATTTGAACAAATTTTGTAGATATATTTTAAGCCTTAAGTTTTTTCATTCATCGGAATATAAGTAAGCAAATTTCTATTTTGTCACGTTTTTGAGATATTAAATTTTGAACTTACGAAAAACACTTTCTTGTAATATTTTTGGTTAAGAACCATATATATTTCAAAAAGAATACTATGTTTTTCACAAAACTTTGAAAAAAAACTTTCTTATTTCTTAATTAAATTTTCACTACGAAATATTACATTTATTTAGATGCAAGTTTAAAATCACCGCACCACTGGTGGGGGGTAACTTTATTCCTGCACATGCACATTGTGTTTCTTGCCTACATTTTACATTCATGTACAACATAATTACAAAATTAACAATTTTGAATTAGTGTTGTATTATCTACTTTTTGTTAATTTTATCGATTATCTTAACAAGTTCAAAACGAGTCTTAATTCATTTTTCATTTAGAAGCGGGAATCAACATAGAAATCCTCAAAATTATAGTGGTTTTTTTTTTATTTTTATTGTTTTTTATTTTTTTTAAATTCATTTTTATTTCATATTAACTTATAACTATCTTAAATCTAGACAAAAATCTTTAAAACTAGCCTAATTATCAATAACTTACAACTAATTTACTGGCCCTTTACGGGCGCTCTAAATTAAACAATAATTCTTACAACTAATGTCTTTCGACCTAAAAACTATTTTAATTAAATCTAATTATTTTATTTTTATTTAACCAAGAAAACTTTACTACAAAACTTAGTATCAGATCATTTTAAATTTACCTAAAAACTACCTAAAGCTAGACTAAAAGTAATTAAAACTAGATGCAACTTATACTAACTAAAAATAACTTAAGCTACTTAAAATACCTAAAAATACCCAAAACCACTTAAAAACTAGAACAGCAACAGCAGCATTTTTCGTTTTAAATTTTTTTTTGTTTATATTTTGTAAACGTATGCAGACACACAATAACATGCCACCTACACATACATGTATATACGTACATACATATACGCACGCACATACGTATGCAGCCGCGCAGATGCATGCACCTATGCCTCCGCATACATACATATTTTTTTTGGTGCCACCCCGACTGTTCCTTATACCTAATTTCCCTAAATCTATGTAAGTCGGCCAAGACATACATTCTTATCGACTTTAGCTATCAAACTGCTGTTCAGAGAGCCAAAAGAACTGGTTTTCTTGATTCGCCCTATCCCTTCGGTCCCGATCGGACACAGCCCTACTGAACCGTAGGCGCTCTTCTCCACCTTGAGCGATGACGTCTCGACCATACAAGAGTCGCCTATCTACAGTTTTCCGGCTGACGTGGTAGATGAGCGGAACCGCCCCTCCATCCTGTATCAGCCCTCGACTGTCTAAATAGAGGAATGCCTCGGGAGGGATGCAACCACTTAACCGCGCACTCTCAAAATATTCGTTATTGGGGTAATAAGCCCCAAAAATTAAGCTGTTAGTTGAGGACATCACTCTTGCAACGTGACCCCGAATCAGCTTGAACAAAAAATTATCTATTCTGTTTATGTTGGCTCCATTGTATAGAACCTGGTTGGAATAATATCTTGTGTACTCCGACTCTGGTGTTCTGTGTAATCCAAGGCAACGTCTAAGACATTGCCTCTCAAACACCCGAATCTTTTCCATTTGAGATGGGGCAACGTTGAACCACACCGGGCATCCGTAGGCAATCATCGGCCTGATGAGGGCCATGTAGCAAATCACCTTCACCCTGCTGTCAAGACGACTGCTATAAAACAATCGTTTTGTCAGGGCAAAGGCTCCCCTAGCCCTGACCAGAGCAGCACCTATATGTCTGTCGAAATACAAGTACTGATCCAACCAGATGCCAAGGTATTTTACTACACTTTTACTCGCCAGTGGATGTCCATGTGGCCCTACGATCACCAGCTTGCGCCAGTTCTTTCTCGTATCCCTTGAGGCGCTAGACAACGGAGTCATAAACAAAATAGTTTCTGATTTCTGGAAGTTGATTTTCAACTTCCAGTCATCACAATATCGCTGAATCTTGTCGAAGTCACTCTGCAAGAGACTTTTGATGACCTCAACTGTATTAGCTGTTCTGTACGCAATTAGATCGTCGGGGTACGCAATTGCCTGAGTTAGACTACCTATCAGATCGCTGGTGTAAATGCTGAATAGAATCGGCGAGTTAACCGCTCCCTGCTGAAGACCATTATTAATATTAAAAATTGCGGTAGAAGTTACATTGCCACTCTTGACAACAAACTTTCTACTATTTAGCATGTCATAAAGCATATACAATAGAGGTTTACTTATACCTAGTCTGGTTAGCTTTAGATAGAGACCTTCTAACCATACGGTGTCGAAGGCCTTCTCCAAATCAACCAGACAGGCACCCGTACACTGCTTTTTAGTTTTGTTCCATTGGATATCAGAAACTAGTTTAGACGCTGCATGAATTGTGTCATGTCCCGCCTTAAAACCGAACTGATTATCCGGGATGATATTTTTGTCCTCCGCCCACTTGAGCAGGGCTCTATTAATAACCTTTTCAAATACTTTGCTGATACTCGGAAGAAGACTTATCGACCGGAGATTCGCCGGATTGGAGTTGTCCTTTCCCTTTTTTGGGAGAGGGTGCACCACAGCTGTCTTCCACCGCACTGGATAATATGCATTATTCAGCGCATTGTTAAACAGTGTGGTATAAATGTCAACTGCTTCTTGAGGCAAATGTCGTAGTACAACGTTGGATTTACCATCGACTCCTGCAGACTTCTTTTTCTTTAATGAATCGAAGATGAGCTGGAGCTCATTCTTCGAAATTAACAGGGGACTGGGCTCATTTCGGTATAAAGTGCTATCATATCCAAGAAATGTTGAAAAATTTCATGATTTACGACCAAATAGATTTTTGAACGTAATATTGAGAAATGGCGCAAAGATATTGGTGCACCGTTTATTGCTTCTTTTCCGCCACCATATTATACGTCTTGTACATCACTGGAGTCTTCTCCAAGATCATCAACTCACAGCTTTCACCGTCGCCTTCACAATCACCAGAGCCACGTGACAATAACATCAGCTTGTCCACAATTCTAGGGGAAAAAATCAAAGGGAAGCAATTAATGGACTACTACAAAACACACAATTGCTTTCAACAACAGCAACGGGATTTATTAGTAAATCTGATAGCCAGCTATTTTGATGAGAACAATGCCCAGCTTTCCCTTAACACAAGGTATGATTTAGAAGTTTTTTTATCGAAGAGTTTTATCGAATGGAAAAAAAGGGAAAAATTTATTACAAATACTTTAATTTAAAAAGATACACAAGACAATTGCAACCTGCAAAGAGACAAATTATTTCTGCAGAAAAAGAATCAAACAAAACATTTAGTAAGTAAAAAAAAAATGTGAAAAAACTTCCTTTAAAATTTAGGATTTACCACGAAATTATAAAAAAAAAACAAAATGATATAACAATAGCCGTGTTTTTTGAGAGAGTAACTAGCAACTCAGCAAAATGTTTACACGCAAAACTATAACAAAACAAATTATTATAGAGAATTTGTTTGTATTTTCCGTGTAATACTTTTACTGAGTTGCGTGTGTTGCCGTGTTTTTTAAAAGAGTGACTCTCAAAAAACTCGGCTAATATGATCAAAATAATAAAATTTAAACGTTTCAATTTCAACATTAATAAAAGTTGTAGAAATAACATTATTAGAGTGTTCCTTTTACTTTTAACTAAGCTCAACTTCCCTTCTTAAATCAAAGTTAAAATGTATTTAAATCTATATAGAATAAACTGTCATACAGTGAGCTGATGACGGACGTACACCTTTCCAAGTTTTAATTTATATTTAAGTTATATATATTTAAGTTTTAAGTTATATATATATATATAATTAACACCCCTATCTTCACTGTGTACATCACCCTCAGGTACACAATGAGCCAATTTTCTTGCTCTTCAAAAAACAGAAAATAAATAACTTCTCATGATATTTTGCAAGAAATTTTTGGTGAAATATAAGACTTTACATTTCAGATCCAAAAACAGATGCCGAAACTTGTATAAATAGCCTGAATTATGATAATTTGTCAATGGAAAAATTTGACAGTTTATGGGCCTCATGTAGCCAATTTCGGCTGAATGATATATTTAAGTCCAGCGATCAAGCGGAAATATTTAAAAAATGGCCCTATTATAAAAAGCCCAATGGATATAGACTGGTAATATAATAACTAAAAGGATTTATTTTTTTCAGAATTCTATTTTGGTTCTTGCAAAATTTGTTGTACTGAAAACTACTTTGTTTTAAAAATAAAACATAGAGCCATAATCGTGCGATAACGATAAAGATGTTTCGTAATTCGTCAAGGATAATTTGGGAAAGGTGTTCGACCACATCACATTTCTAAAATCCCGAGGTGAAACCATTCAAACTTTAATACTAGCACTGCGAGAAAAACACGAGTACTTTATTTTGTTAGACGGCTACAAGCTTAAGACGACAAGTGTATTAAGAGCCGTGGACATATGCTTTAAATTATTTCTGCAGAAAAAGAAACAAACAAAACATTTAGTAAGTACAAAAAAAAAATTAAATACTTCCTTTAAAATTTAGGATTTACCAAGAAATTATAAAAAAAAAACAAAATGATATAACAATAGCCGTGTTTTTTGAGAGAGTAACGAGCAACTCAGCAAAATGTTTACACGCAAAACCATAACAAAACAAATTATTATAGATAATTTGTTTGTATTTTCCGTTTTTTCGTATTTTCCTTTTACTAAGTTGCGTGTGTTTCCGTGTTTTTTAAAAGAGTGACTCTCAAAAAACTCGGCTAATATGATCAAAATAATAAAATTTTAACGTTTCAATTTCAACATTAATAAAAGTTGTAGAAATAACATTATTAGGGTGTTCCTTTTACTTTTAACTAAGCTCAACTTCCCTTCTTACATCAAAGTTAAAATGTATGTTGATGACGGACGTACACCTTTCCCTTTCCCAAGTTTTAATTTATATTTAAGTTATATATATTTAAGTTTTAAGTTATATATATATATAATTAACACCCCTATCTTCACCGTGTACATCACCCTCAGGTACACAATGAGCCAATTTTCGTGCTCTTCAAAAAACAGAGAATAAATAACTTCTCATGATATTTTGCAAGAAATTTTTGGTGAAATATAAGACTTTACATTTCAGATCCAGAAACAGATGCCGAAACTTGTATAAATAGCCTGAAGTATGATAATTTGTTAATGGAAGAATTTGACAGTTTATGGGCCTCATGTAGCCAATTTCGGCTGAATGATATATTTAAGTCCAGCGATCAAGCGGAAATATTTAAAAAATGGCGCTATTATAAAAAGCCCAATGGATATAGACTGGTAATATAATAACTATAAGGATTTATTTTTTTCAGAATTCTTTTTTGGTTCTTGCAAAATTTGTTGTATTGAAAACTACTTTGTTTTAAAAATAAAACATAGAGCTATAATCGTGCGATAACGATAAAGATGTTTCGTAATTCGTCAAGGATTTGGGAAAGGTGTTCGACCACATCACATTTCTAAAATCCCGAGGTGAAACCATTCAACCTTTAATACTATCACTGCGAAAACAGGAGTACCTTATTTTGTTAGACGGCTACAAGCTTAAGACGACAAGTGTCTTAAGAGCGGTGGACATATGTTTTAAATACTTTTTTTTGTTCAATTTTCACTATCCTCTAGCGTGTGAGAATTTTTGGAACTTCATAGAAATGTATTTTTATATTAACAATAACATAAGTTAAACAAAAAAAGTGATGCCCGAATTGTCACCAATGCTTCATATTTGAAGTATGTAAAAATAAGTAGGAAGACCGAAAAGCAAAACATAATTTCTCCATAATTGTACTTTTTTTTTGTTTCTTTATTAACCATTAATATTTTCTCTTGGACTTTTGTTAGTTTCCTTTTATTGATTTGTAGCTTGATCTACAGTCTTATAAATTCTTTAATATGTATTTTGTTTCTTTTTTATTTAGATCGACAAAGATTTCCAAGCGCTTCATCCAACGAGCACATCAATCTTTTCCTTATGGCAAAGCAAATGGAAAGCCTTAAAGGACCTCCTTATCAACAACTTCAAGGATAAGAGGGTTGCAGAAAAGTTAAACACCTTGTACGATAGCAATTTTGAGGAAGTTAAAATGATGTTCTTTTATAAACTTAATTTGTATTTAATGATAATAAGTTCAGAAATAGAACACAAAACAGTGACCGACGGGTACTTCTCTCTTTTTGCCAACAATCTCGATGTGTATTTTATTTTAAGTGTGTATGCCTTTGTCACGTCTCTGAAGTTGGCAGGGCAACTTTCACCTAGACTAACGGGACCAACGCAGTAATTTGCATTTTTTTTTGCATTTCTTTTCCCGATTTTGCAGTTCTTCAAATAGTGGGTGTTAGCAAGTGACCTGCTAACTTCATAGTGAAGTTAGCAGGTAAAATAGACTATCTCGAGAACCAAGCATGCTAGAAATTTGAAGTAAGGCTCAAAATTTGCAGTTTATTTAGCATTTCAAGAAATTTCAGGTCCAAATTTTGAAGACCCTAACTTCACAGTGAAGCTAGCAGGTCAGAGGATATCGCTAGAGTCTTGAAGTAAAGCTCCAAATTTATAGTTTATTTTGCATTTCATGAAATTATTGTTTCAAATTTTGAAATCCTCAATTTGAAAAAAATTTGCGGGGCGAAGTCAATCAGCAAATTTTCCATCATGGATTCACAGAACGCGTTCATCTTCGAAGGGGAGACAACTCAAGTATTAGAAGACCACATAACCACTGATCTCTAAAATACACTGAATAGTGGATTCCGTATACCTATAGCAGTTTGTTTTGAAGCAAATTGAATTTGACACATGTATCACTTGTATCCTTGCACACTTCTGTCTCTTTTTTTTACCGAAGGAAAGAAAGAGATAGTTTTTTATCATCAGTAAAGCTTGTAGGTGCGTGTAGCCTTGCACTATTAAAATTTTCCTTCTATTTGCTTCAAGATTTTTATATGAATTTACTATCCAGTGTATTATAGAGATCAGTGCACATAACATTTCTAAGATCCCGAGGTCAAACCATTCAACCTTTAATACTAGCACTGCGGGAAAAACACGAGTACTTTATTTTGTTAGACGGCTACAAGCTTAAGACGACAAGTGTCTTAAGAGCGGTGGACATATGCTTTAAATGTTTTTTTTTGTTCAATCTTCACTATCCTCTAGCGTGTGAGAATTTTTGGATTTTCATTGAAATGTATTTTTACATGAAAAATAACACGAGTAAAACAAAAAAAAAGTGATGCCAAAATTATCATCAATACTACACATGTTAAACATGGGGTGTCTACTAAAATTCTTAATTCTTATTTTTAATTATTAAAAACTTTATAAAAATAATAAATAAATAAATATCAAATAATACTTTTTTACTAACCTAATACTTATTTTATTTAATTTCTATCAGATGAATTCGTGTTGGAGGTATTTAAAAGTATTCATTTTTTCATGTTTCCAACAGCAGCCGTTTCAAGAAAATCTAATACCGGGGCGAGGTCAATCAGCAAATTTTCAATCATGGATTTACAGAACGCGTTCATCTTCGAAGGGGAGACAACTCAAGAATTAGAAGACCACATCACATTTCTAAAATCCCGAGTTGAAACCATTCAATCTTTAATACTAGCACTGCGGGAAAAACACGAGTACTTTATTTTGTTAGACGGCTACAAGCTTAAGACGACAAGTGTCTTTAGAGCGGTGGACATATGTTTTAAATGCTTTTTTTTTGTTCAATCTTCACTATCCTCTAGCGTGTGAGAATTTTTGGATTTTCATTGAAATGTATTTTTACATGAAAAATAACACGAGTAAGACAAAATAAAGTGATGCCAAAATTTTCATCAATGCTACACATGTTAAACTTATGATTTAGTATTAAGTCAATAACTCTTGTTAATTTTAATGGGCTATAGTAACAATGAATTAACTTGTTACATTTATATTGCACTTTAAAACAAAAAATTACATTTACTCTACAGTATAAAGTCAAAATAAATATGTTTCATTTGACCTATATCCCATTAAAATTAACAAAAGTTATTAACAAAAAAGGTCACCATATATCAAAGTATTAAGTCATTAATATATTATAATATCTTAAGTTATTAAAATTATATATTAAGTTATATATTAAGTTATTAAAATTAATTTATTATTCAACACTAAAAAACAAATGTTCTTTTTAATCAAGTTCTCCATTTGCTTTGCCATAAGGAAAGGATTGATGTGCTCGTTGGATGGAGCGCTTAGAAATCTTTGTCGATCTAAATAAAAGAGAAACAAAATAAATATTAAAGAAGTTATAAGATTGTAGATGAAGCTACAAATCAATAAAAGGAAACTAACAAAAGTCCAAGAGAAAATATTCATGGTTAATAAAGAAACAAAAAAACGTACAATTATGGAGAAATTATGTTTTGCTTTTCGGTCTTCCTACCTATTATTACATACTTCCAATATGAAGCATTGGTGACAATTTGGGCATCACTTTTTTTGTTTTACTTATGTTATTTTTAATATAAAAATACATTTCTATGAAGTTCCAAAAATTCTCACACGCTACAGGATAGTGAAAATTGAACAAAAAATGCATTTAAAACATATGTCCACCGCTCTTAAGACACTTGTCGTCTTAAGCTTGTAGCCGTCTAACAAAATAAAGTACATGTGTTTTTCTCGCAGTGCTAGTATTAAATGTTGAATGTAAATGTGATGTGGTCGAACACCTTTCCCAAATTATCCTTGACGTATTACGAAACATCTTTATCGTTATCGGACGATTATGGCTCTATGTTTTATTTTTAAAACAAAGCAGTTTTCAGTACAACAAATTTTGCAAGAACCAAAATAGAATTCTGAAAAAAATAAATCCTTATAGTTATTACATTACAAGTCTATATCGATTGGGCTTTTTATAATAGGGCCATTTTTGAAATATTTCCGCTTGATCGGTGGACTTAAATATATCATTCAGCCGAAATTGACTACATGAGGCCCATAAACTGTCAAATTCTTCCATTGACAAATTATCATACTTCAGGCTATTTATACAAGTTTCGGCAACTGTTTCTGGATCTGAAATGTAAAGTCTTATATTTCACCAAAAATTTCTTGCAAAATATCATGAGAAGTTATTTATTTTCTGTTTTTTGAAGAGCACGAAAATTGGCTCATTGTGTACCTGAGGGTGATGTACACAGTGGAGATAGGGGTGTTAATTATATATATATAACTTAAAACTTAAATATATATAACTTAAATATAAATTAAAACTTGGGAAAGTGAAAGTTGGAGTACGTCCGTCATCAGCTTACTGTATGACAGTTTACTCTATATAGATTTAAATACATTTTAACTTTGATTTAAGAAGGGAAGTTGAGCTTAATTAAAAGTAAAAGGAACACCCTGATAATGTTATTTCTACAACTTTTATTAATGGTGAAATTGAAACGTTTAAATTTTAAACTCAGTAAAAGTCTTACACGGAAAATACAAACAAATTCTCTATATTAATTTGTTTTGTTATTGTCTTGCGTGTAAACATTTTGCTGAGTTGCTAGTTACTCTCTCAAAAAACACGGCTATTGTTATATCATTTTGTTTTTTTTTTATAATTTCGTGGTAAATCCTAAATTTTAAAGGAAGTATTTATTTTTTTTACATTTTTTTTTGTACTTACTAAATGTTTTGTTTGTTTCTTTTTCTGCAGAAATAATTTGTCTCTTTGCAGGTTGCAATTGTCTTGTGTATCTTTTTAAATTAAAGTATTAGTAATAAATTTTTCCCTCTTTTCCAAATCGATAAAACTCTTTTTTTTTTCAGAGGGAAACATCTGAGTTATTTCTTCTTCTAAATCATAGCTTGTGTTAAGGGAAAGATGGGCATTGTTCTCATCAAAATAATTGACAATCAGATTTCCTAATACATCCTGCTGCTGTTGTTGAAAGCAATTGTATGTTTTGTAGTAGTCCATTAATTGCTTCCCTTTGATTTTTTCCCCAAGAATTGGTGATTGTAAAGGCAACGGTGAAAAGCTGTGAGTTTACGATCGTGGAGAAGACTCCAGTGATGTACAAGACGTATAATATGGTGGCGGAAAAGAAGCAATAAACGGTGCACCAATATCTTTGCGCCATTTCTCAATATTACGTTCAAAAACGATTTAGTCGCAAATCATGAAATTCTTCAACATTTCTTGGATATTATACCACTTTATAATTTTGAGGATTTCTATGCTGATTCCCGCTTCTAAATGAAAAATGAATTAAGACTTGTTTTGAACTTTTTGTTAAGATAATCGATAAAATGGACAATAAGTAGATAATACAAAACTTATTCAAAAGTGTTAATTTTGTAATTATGTTGAACATGAATGTAAAATGTAGGCAAGAAACACAAAGTGCATGTGCAGGAATAAAGTTACCCCCCACCAGTGGTGCGGTGATTTTAAACTTGCATCTAAATAAATGTAATATTTCGTAGTGAAAATTCATTTGAAGAAATAACAAAGTTTTTTTTCAAAGTGTTGTGAAAAACATAGTATTCTTTTTGAAATCTATATGGATCTTAACCAAAAATATTACAAAAAAGCGTTTTTCGTAGGTTCAAAATTTAATATCTCAAAAAACGTGACAAAATAAAAATTTGCTTACTTATATTCCGATGAATGAAAAAACTTAAGGTTTAAAATATATCTACAAACTTTGTTCAAATACGAAAGTACCTATAATACACTTAAAATATACCGTTTAGGTCAGTGTACAAATGTTCTGGATTCCAGCTCTTCAAGAGGTTTCTTAGTGGTATGTTTTCGGGATATGTTGAAGTTCCAGGAATGTTTATTAAAGAAGATACAACAATACATTCTTGTCCTTCTATGGTAAATATTCTTATACTCTTGGGTTCATTTTTAAGCTCAATGGTTTGAGCCTCAGTATCTTCCTGTATTTTTATATTATTTTGAACCTCAATATTTTCTTGTATTTGTATATTATTTGAGCCTCAGTATCGTCTTGTATTTGTATATTATTTTGAGCCTCAAAATCTTCTTGTATTTGTATATTATTTTGAGCCCTATTATCTTCTTCCATTTGTATATTATCTTGAGCCTCAGTATGTTTTTCTAAGTCTATATTATGTTCAGACTCAGAACATTTAAAATGAGGGTCATTATTTTCCATTTTTTTTTTAATTGTAGAAAAAAAATTCTTTAATTTTTTGAAATTTTTTTCCTTTATGTGAATTGATTAAAGTAAAAGGCGGTCCAACTAATTCCAAGAATTTAATTGTGTGATACTCTCCAAAAATTTCGGAATCAATTTCAAAGGCTGAAAAATGAAAGTTGAATTTTAACTCTAGTAGCTGCTGACAGAACAGATAAATATTTTGTTGAACTTGAGCAACTGTTTTGATTAAAAAAAATTTATAATCGCCTAAGCATGTGGCAACGTAGAGACCAGAACTGTATTTAATTCCTTTAAAAGTTATATCAATATAACAACTTAAGGTAGCATCTTCGTTAAGATTAAGTTTCTTGAGGATAATGTTCAAAAAAACAGTTTCTCATTTTCATCAAATTTATATTCGGTACAATTGTTTTTAGAATGGAGTATATCACTTGCGAATTTTAGCTGAAATTTCTTAGCAATAGTTAAGCATATGTTTTTCCGTGATGTGATAGAGTGGGCATATATTTTAAATGCTTTGTGCTTAGCTTCGAATTTGAAATACCAGAAATTTCTTACAGGTCCTGAGTTTCATAAGATTGTGTTATAGTGTGTTAAGAAGTGAAATTTTGGCTTCAAATTGTCTTTAAAAAGATTGACATATTGATCGTTGTGTATTTTGATTTTTTGTTGAAGAGTTTCTACCATAATATCTGTTACTTCGAAGCAAAGTATTAAATCAATTATATCGTTTAGTAATATAAGGAATTTCCAGACTTCAGCTTCACTTGGGATTAAGTCTCCAATCATTAAAGGCAAGTACATGGCAAATGTTAACATTTCCCTAGCAGTCATTTTCAAATGTTTCTTCTTTAAATGATTGATTTTAATCTCTCCAGAAAAATTACCAATTTCCGTTAATCCATAGTCAAAAGTTTGTTTCCTTTGATTTATTAATGAGAATGATGGTAAGTAGTTTTTATCTTGTAATAGATATAAAATTATTTAACACAGATCATAATGAAGAATACTTTCGCATATGTCATGCATTGCGTCCACACAAAAATTATCTGACATGGAAAGAAGGTATTTTATTGAAACAGCTGTCTTTCGTTATTCCAGTTTCTTGTGGATCCTGGGAACTTATGTCACTTGTGTAATTATGTACATTTCTCATTTTAGATTTTTGTTCTTCGCTTAGCTTATTGCATTCATTTGTGTCTGCTTTACAAAACCTGTCAAATGATCCACTTGAAAATGATTTGCTGAAATCTAGAAGTGTATTGACACCCAGGTTGTCACCAAGAAATAGAGCAATTATGAAATGCACTTGTTGTTTAGTCCCATCTTTCAGTTTTATTTCAACGCCTTTCTATTCAAGAAATCTAAGTTCTGTTATTAAATATTCTAAACAATCATCATTCCCAATCTCTTTAAAGTCTTTGGATTTCATAACAGCGGCTAGAAAAACATTATCCAACTTTGAATTTTGTATTGGCGAACATGGAGAGGAATAATAAAAATTGCAAACAGAATGAGTTGTTGCATTTGATCCCACTGGATTGTTTACACAAAAATCATCTGCATATAAAAAGAATGGAATTACTGTTTTTGACTCATACATCTCCCTTTTTTTTCCAAACCGGCCCTTGAATAAAGTTTGTGTATCTTATGTTTGATTTAAGTTCGTCCATGTATTGCAACATTGCTGTTAAATTATTTGCTTGCTCAAAAAATGTTTTAAACTGGGAACGTAAGGACAAAATGCTTCCTTTGACCTTTTTTTCTCCATAAGCTAATTCTGATCTAGAAAAAAACTGGCTGGATATCACTTGTAATAGTGAACTCTTTTATGTCATCCATATATCCCATCTTGTTTAGCTTTTTAGATAAGTAGTAGTCCGTCCCACAATTTTTGAATATGTCTTGACAATTCAGAACTATGCTGATCATTTGGTTCTTTAGGTGTGTATTTGAGTCAGAATTTAGTTGGGCCTGAGCAAATTGCTTAAACATGTTTAATATTGGGCTAATTAAATACGTTGTCACACTTTCTTGTATATCAAAAACGTCTTTCCGTGCAAAGTTATTTTTACTGTGCAGAAATGTTGAAAATGTCAAAGCGTTCTCAAAAATATTTTGCAAATTCTCCTTCAGATCAAAATGTGGGTCTTTTATTGCAGTAAAATTCAAGTGACATATGAAGCACTCCATGTCTAATAAAAAACAATGTTCCGTTATATTACTTGTATATATTATGTAATGTTTTTAAATTATTTCATAATACCAGGGACCCTACTATGTAACTCAAGTCTACTTTCGAATGCGTCCGAGTTCATTTTATAGCGACACTACAAATTTTTAATAAGCAATTCGTCGCCCTAATATTGGGTTGCCGTAAGCGCCATTTTAATGTTTTTGGGAAATAACAAATAATTATATTGCGGATATTTTCGTTTCAAAACCTTGAATCAAAGCGATTTCAATTTTAATCAGCAAAATACTTTTTAAGCAGCAACTGCTCTAGCCGTGCAAAAGAGGAATGTACGCTTGCTGAGTAAAAATCATTACGAAAAAATGCACATACAGATGTGGTTAACTTTGTATAATGGGATTTGAGATAGTTTTATATGCAGTAGGCACCCTTAAGAGGAGGAAACCTCTCCCATACGGCCTGTATTGCACATATTTATTGAACAGAGTATAGCTCGTCCAATAAACTTAAAATATTAGAAACATTAAATCAAAACTTATTTATAAAGAAAAAATAGATATTTCAGCACCCGTGCTTAGGATAACTAAAAATGTTGCGGACTCTAATGGAGCACTGAGGAAGTTCCTTTAGTTTGAGTCCAGAAAATTATTATTGTAGTTTTCCTAAACATGGGAGCAGAAATAGCTATTTTTTTACTATAAAAATAGACCTATTCTGCCTATTTGAGGCTGACAGGTCAGAATAGTTTATAAGTTTATGTTTGTGAGGTTCCTTATTTATAAGGCGTTCATATTCTGTGAAACTTTCATAAGAAAAAAATAACGTGAGTAGGGACCTGCCAAGGATCAGATCATAATTTTTTAAGTTTTTATGACGCGAGTTAACCATGAGTTATGAGGTTATTGTCAGTGAGGTTGACAAAATAAGGATGTAAGTTCTTAAAAAAGAAGGTACCCATCCATAATGGGTACTGGAGTATTCATTTTTGTGATCTTTCAATCACGTCCTTTCATGAAAAAGGATGGAAAGCAAATCAGATTTTTTCAAAGAGAACGTTTTGTATACTTTCACAGTAAAATTGTATGTACATACGGCAAAACCAAATAAAGTATTTTTCTTTCTAATGACGTACGTGCATATAAGATTAAATAGCGTTCCATGCATATTGTAGGCACATAAGTCAAAACAATACTGAACAAGCATTATAAATTTGTTGGCGTGCGTTGCAGGACAATAAGACGTACGTCAAAACAATTCTTAAATACAGATCTGCTTAAATTTATGGAAAATTTGACGTAAATGCCAAATTTTGGCGCTTACGTCAAAACAATACGTGAACTTTGCAATGAAAAGAGATAAAGAAAAACGGATAAAAGATTTGGAAAGAGCTACCTCAAAAACATAAGACTGCAAACCAAACTAAAAAAGTGCATTTTGGCGTTTACGGCAACACAATATTAGGTCGACGAATTGCTCTTGAAATTTTCCAAACACAACTTCATTACTAGATTTAAATTTAATTTCGAATAACAGAAATGCAATATTATAAAATCGAAAACTTTTATTGTATAGCAGAATCGAGTTATAACATTTTTGAAATAATAGGTATTAAATTTTCTAGTTAATTAAACTGAATTAATCTTGCTGAAATAAAGAATTAGAACCATGTCTGAATTTTAATACAATCTCTTTTAAAATTTTGTTAGTTAATAAAAAAATTACAGTTGAAACTCGATTATCCGAGATTGTTTTAACCGGGAACAAATTAAAAGGATAATTATTCATTTTATATTATGGTAAATCTTTTTCCAAAAATGATGAAACTTTTCAAGTCATTATGACATTTTTCTTAGTCCAAAAACGATATTTTAATTACATTAAACTGTCAAATTGAAACATAAAAAAAAGCTCTATAAGCTGGGATTTTCAATAATCCGCGATGAAAACGATCCCAATCATACCGGGTTAGATTCCTACATAGCTATCATCGAAAACCCATCATTATGCAAATTCGGAATTAATAAATTATGTTTCAAGTTTTTTATTGTAGGTTGTATGAAAAATTTTGTATGATTTCTTAGAATATTAATTTATATGATGAAAATGTCAAAACATTTAAACATTAGACCCTGTCAACAATTTTAAAATTTATTATGTTCTAAAATATGATAAAAATCTGATAGTGTAAAAAATTATTACGTTCCGTGTACCGAATTACCTAGGGCAGTAGACAACAAATGCAAATTGTTTCACTTTATTCCAAGCAATTATGTTCTTCAAAATCCTGTAATTATAGAAGAATTGTAAGTACCGAAAAAAGTCGTTTACAAAATATTAGACCGAAAGCCCACATCAATTTTTGGGTGTGAACGATGGTGTGAACCCCTAGTATATGATTCATACTACATAAAAAACATTATTTTCTCTTAGATCTTCAAACAACATGGTGATTACCATGACATTAATTCTCAAGCAACATCATGCGATACTATTTTGATAGCAAGACCATACGACCAGTATATAGGCCATGCCTGTATGCCGGTGATCCAGAACCCGCACATTTATACTACTCACTATTTTAACCTTCCATCAATTTTTTTTTCTTAACATTCTATTTTCAAGCATATGTAACATGCACAGGTAACTTGTCCATCTGGATATAGGTTTGAAGACCACGAACAGTTATTAAAATGATATCCATGCTTTGATATTGTGGTGGATACATTCGTGAAAAGAAGATTATACTATTTAAAATCTCCTGATAATGTTCTACCAATAATATATGATGCGGATTAGTTTTAAAAAATTGTTGAATATCATCAAGGATTAATGTATAAGCTATGTTAGACATAATGAATGAAATAATGAGTTGTCACACTATAGCGTTAATATAAAGACTGAAGCTTTGATAATGTTTGTTTTGCGTATAATTTGTCTATACTTATATCCTCGATTGCCGTGTATTTGTCTTTCTGAATTATGATCGATTCTATGCGCATTGGTGGGAGATACTATGGTCTTGTAGTTTGTTAAAACTTCATCAGTGTAAATATTTGTATCAGGGTTTTTCTCAAATATGAGCTCATATAATCCAATTGTACCATTGAATGTTTTATCTTTAATTAGTTATTTAGAACTCTGCAGTACCTATATACCACTTTTCATCTTTTGAATGTACACCATATATTTTGTCAACAGCGTTGGAATTATTTATAAATAAATCCACATATTTTTTAGGTGTGTCATAAAATTCTTCTTTTGATAATTGCTCCACAAAGTTGCGACGATGACTAATTTGATAGTTTGATCGTTTCTATTTTGTTTTTGGTGTATTTCTACTATTATCATCACTAAAATTTGATGACTCACCGGTAGAAGTTTTGGGGGTGGTGAATTCATCAGGATGTTAAAGTTGTTCCGAGTTGATTTTTATTTGGTTTGAAGGGATTCCACTAGGATTATTTTTATCTTGTTTGGTGTTTGGTTTTTTTACCAACTCGCTTATAGGCTTTGTAAGTAGGTGAAAAGTTTCTTTAATTTGTGTTTCGTAAGATTCTCTACCTGTCTTAAGAGCTTAGTATTTCATTTGTACAGAATCAGTGGTTTGATTAAGCTCCTTTGTTAGTGTTGCATCTATATTCATCATTTGGGGGTGGCCGTGGCGCGATAGTTGTGTGCTCGCCTGTCAACCTCGTGGTGTCAGGTTCGATTCCTGCCGTTATATATGTCTTCTTATATTCCACTAAAAACCAATTCTAAAAATTGTCATAAAATAAGTTGCTGCTTTGCTCATTACATGGTGTTTAGGCATAACACTAACAACATGTGATTGAGTAAACTAGTATACCCATAACTATGACAACGAAATAAATAAAATAATGCGAATTATTAGAAACATAAATAAATAAGACACGGTAATTTTCTCCGCATTAGTTCAGCCGCCATCCCTGGAGATAAATCTGAGACATTAATCAGCTCTAGTCTCAGAACATCGCGCCACACATATTTCCTATCCTTCTTTGCCTTCTTCCACCGGATGCCCGCGCTGTGTTCAGAAAAAACATATAAAGGGCATTCATAAACCCTTGAGCGCGTGCAAAGTTATAAAAAAAAAAAAAAAAAAAAATTTAAAAGTTATTTTTTTTTACATAGACAAGCGGTTAATAAATTTCGAAGTTGTTGAAAGAACCGTTCAAATGGTTTTAAAGGGCTAGCCGTGGCGCGATAGTTGTGTGTTCGCCTGTCAACCTCATGGTCACAGGTTCGATCCCTGCCGTAGTCTATGTCTTCTTATTTTTCCATTAATGCTAGTACGCAGATCGGGAAAAATGTTTTCTTCCATACAAATTTTATACTAAGACAAATTTTGTCTTTCATATTTTTCCGGCCTACACGCAGTTCACGCGCAAAATTGTGATGTTTGAACCGATCTACTTAAAACATGTGTCCGCTGTACAAAAAATATCTCCATTTAATTTTTCCTGACAAATAATGCTCGTCACATTGTTTTGCCGGCAAAATTGTGACAGTTGGAAAAGATTTGTACTCGAAGTGAGAAGAAAAATATTTATTGTTTTATTTTTTAAATTAAAATAAGGAATTTCTCGACGAATATTTGGAGGGTTTCGAACCCTCGGAAAATAAAAAAGGTGCAATTCAGCATTTTTGAAAAGAAAAGGCTATGCAGGTTAGCCGAAGAGCGTCCAGCAATTAGGGATTTTTTAAGAGTAACACCCAGGAAGTGTATTCCAATTGGAGATACATAGCCCTTGATATGGAAAAATCTGGTTTGTAAAAATTGTTTTGAATAGCATAAATTTATTAACATAATTTGATTTCCAGTGGACGATCGCAAGACAGCTTGGAAATCGCTCCGAGGCTGTCTGCGATACCACACAGCCGGCAAAAAAGTTAAGGTCGGGGAGTGCTGGAACTTCTGAGCATTCCGAATAATATCTCTCGGAGGATAGCGCCATTGACTGGGAGTTTTCTGACTGCCTTGCCTTTCTGAGACCACTTTCGGGGAAGCGCACGTAACTATTTTAACTATTAAGTATTTATTTCTCGCTATATTTTATTTTTGTTTTGTGTTAGCAAAATATATGTTAAGTTTACATAAACTGGAAAGTAAAAATATTGTATATAAGCAGTGTCTAGTTCTATAGACATAATTGGCATTAAATTACAAACGCTAGAAAAACGATTGCAAGACGTAAAAGATTCACGTATGGTATGTCCACCACAAATGTCTGCCCCTTCCCGGCAGACACTCCCGACCAGGCCGCAACATTTGGAAACGACACCCATTCATCCTAGGAAACTCTTGAACCTACCAGGTATTGCTCAGCATTCCCCAGCCGAAACAGACAAAAAACTGAAAAAGATCATGAAACAAACTCGAATCCTCACAATAAGTAATCAGTCATATAAAACGGACATCCAAGACCTTAAATATATGGGCGATCATGGAAATGGCACGAGTGGTCATGTGGTGAAAATGCAACACATTCCGATTGGAACTGTGATTGCAGTTAAGCAAATACGCCGAACAGGCAACACGAAGGAAATACTTATGGATCGGATGTTTCGTACGTGATCCTCATGTACGGATTTGCATGGAATTGATGGCAATGTGTTTTGATGCTATTGAAGCTCTCGAAGAAACCCGTTCCAGAAATTTTTTTTTATTAAAGTCACAGTTATGACTGTGAAAGCACTTTTTATCTTAAAGAAAACATGGATTCATACATAGAGATTTAAAACCGTCAAATATTCTTATATACGAAAGTGGAAAGATAAAACTTTGGGATTTTGGTATAAGTGGTCGATTGGTTGAATCGAAAGCGAAAACGAGGTCAGCCGGTTGTGAAGCATCTTGGTTTCCGAGCATCCCAGCCTTCCACGAGACAAACGTTTTAGCTTTGAATTTCATAATTTTGTGACAAAATGTGTGACAAAAAATCATGAAGAAGGGCCAAAATATCCAGAAGAGAGCAACCATTCCTTAAAGCGTATGAGATAACGTTCGTCGATATAACACTATGGTTTAGATCGGTTGTAGAAAATTCTGGAATCATAACACACCATAGGGTACTTAATTCCAATTCTTTTTTCCCAAGTTTTAATTCCAAGTAACATCAGCAGGAGCAACAAAAACAACAATAGATGCTAGGTTAGAAAATCTTCATTCAAAACTTCAATATAAACCCGTGAAAATAACACAAATATCAAGCTATCAGCACTTCTTGAAAAATAATACAACAACATTAAGGCCATGTAATTTTTCTCAGTACAATAATCAACAGAAAATGCGATCGCAACAATCATCATATATATACCTCAAGCCATATCTACAAATAGATCAAATTTAACTCAAGTACATAATATAGAAGAAAATATTTAAAACGATAAAAGTAAATTCTATAGAAAATCGCCGTTTATGCAAAGGAAAATAGGATCTAATCAAAAAATATGCTGAAAGTCCTCGAAAAGAATCAATGTTTAATAGTATTGGTCAATCGTTTATGAGTAATATTACAACATCACCATTTAGTCAAAAACGAAATCAAATTCGACTAAACCACCACATTGATTCAACATGGAAAATGACAAATTCCCAAGACTCATCCCCTTTCGACAGAACTAATAGCTATAGCTCGGAAATGATGCAGCACTCTCCTTCGATGTTACGTAAACGGTTTGATATATCATTGATGTCTTCAAACAACAAACCCGTTAGTCAGTTATTTCAATGCCCTACACAAAAACAATGCAATCAAAGTCCTATTCTTCTTCAGCGGTTTTATCATCAACAAAAAGAACGCTTTAACTCCGATGGAATTTCCAACCCATTTTTGAAAAGTTCTATTCTAAACTATTAAGCATATCAAATACCTATTTTAACGAACTAATCGACTCCTTCAACATCTAGCCAATCTTCAAAATCTAGCACGTCATATATAGATGGTAATTGTTGTTTTTCGGTAGGAAACCAATATTTACCAATAAATAGTCTAAGTTCGGGTCGAGCGCTCTCTTCTCCCACTAACGATTGTTCGAATCTTTCTTCGTGCTTTTTAGCGAGTCTCAATTGTGAGGGGGTGAAAACTATTAAATTATATGATAGTTACACGCCAAATGGTCACGTTGATTTGACTCAACCAACGCCCACATTGAAACAGAATTCCTCAAAAGATTATACTGTATGGCTTAGTTCCCTTGCAGGTGCGATAAAACTTCAGTTTTCTTCATACGTTAAGTTGCAATTAAATTCTTCATATCGAGCCGATGAAGATATGCGAACAAATCGTGTCAATAATTGTGGAAGTTTTTATCGTCAATCTGAACCTTGTAGCAGTGGGAAATCATCACTTTTATTAAATCCTAGTAATTCGGTACAAAATTCGACGGAAATTACTGATCCAACCATGTGTGTCCTTGATCATCATCTAAATAAACCAACCGATGGATTACAAGGATGTCATGTCCAGCCTTCGACTCCACGTTTATTGAAAGGTATCGATCGCAGGCGCCGTAGCCCGGACCCACCTCCGAGGTACAACCCCGGGCAATCACCCCTTCTTTTAAGAAAAAACTTACTAGAACTTAGTGGACAGCCAACGGGGACACCGTTACTGGATAGACGCTTCATCAATTATTCTCCTCCACTCCCGCCACCGAGACATGGTTCTGGATCACCTCAACATTTTGGAACATAAAAAACAACCACACATATTATCATCTATAAATATATGACTTGTTTCTTTATTATGCATCGAAAAAGTAAAACGTATAAAAAAACTACTTAACTAATTAAAAATTGAAAGAAATCATACAAACTGTTTACTCTACAGAACATTTTCGGGCATCGACCAAGAATCTGATGTCCATAGTCAACAGGAGCCGGAAACTCCAAAATCAAGCTTAAGCTTTGTGACTTATGGACTTTTGGAAGTTCCGTAGTCCTGCCTCCAAGTAAAGCATGAGGTAATATTTGATATAGCAAAATGGCAAATAATTTTTTTATGACGTAATACATTTTTGTTTTTACCGCAGCTAGCAGGCAATTTAACACCACCATCAGAAAAAATCGATTTAAACACCAATTGTAGAGCTTCAAAAATGGAATTATTTTTTATTATATTTTAAAATTAATTTAAATCAAAAAAATTGTAAATAAAAATTGATTTTGTGTATGAATAGTTGCTACAACAACGTTTCTTAATACATTGCTTACTTCTTCTATTTATGTTTTATTTCCGCTAATACTGTGCAAGTTTATGTATTTCCTTAACTGATGATGACATCATAACTGATATCGAAACGTCCAGCAGTCCCTGCAAATGCTAAACAGCCTCTTCGTCTACCAGTCCAAGTTGTAGGTTCTCTTCAACTCTATTAACGGCTTTATTTAGTTCCAATGCAATATCTGGAACTGCATCAATCAGTAAAGAAGCCCACACGGAAACACATAAAGTACGAATTTGACTTTCGGGTGAGAGCAAATGACGTGATTCAATTTGACCCATCAAACATACATGTCCAATCATGCATCTATACGAAAAAAAGTGAATTAATGACATAAGATAAATTAATTAATCGCTATTACGCACCTAGTCGCAGTACTAGGAAATCCAATACATACACATATACATCTGGCATACCTTGATATTTAATTTTGAAACTCATGCCGGACATGTTTCCGTTTTCATTTAACAATGCCAAATTCAGGCAACAAAGCCTTGAGGGTTTAATTTCATACTTTTTTCCAATAACTCGCAACAATTCGTGATCCCTCAATTCTTGAAATTTCCATGACTCAGAGCAGAGTGAACTTATAAGATTTTTTAGATCGCACAGCACCCAAGTAACGGTGATGTCCCTGTCGAAAGTAGACTACTTGATCCCCCATCTGCGGATAATATGGAGTTTTACAGGGTATTACTTCTGAAAGCCATTCCGGGGGTTTATAAGCTTATTGAATTTCTCCAGTCATATTTTCAGGTAAATCTGCACGTTTGCGACGATTTTTCGTGCTACTGGTTTCCGTTTAGATCGCTTTGGGGATTTCAGATTTGGTTCTGGTTTATCTGCAACCCAATCAGAATAATCTCCGAATCAGTCGTGGATGATTCCTCCTCCTCACTAAGATTCTCCCCAACGTTTGAATAACTTGTGTCTCCCGATGAATTGCTGATTTCATCTTCTTTTTCCTTGGCGGTTCGCTAAAGCTTCAATAAGGCGGAAGATGTGTGAATAACCAGCATTAACTAGATTTCAACACCTTCAATGCCCATTGTTATGTTAGGTACCTACCAATTGCTCAGTGGGGCAGTTCTCCCTTCCAGTCACAAGTCTTTGGTAACCTAGTGGATAAGGATTCCCATCGACATCAACCAAAAATGGCGGTGTCATAAGATGATGCATAATTTGTGTCTGCTCACCAACTATATAATGCTGTGTCTCTTGAGAGTGGCCCATAATCTGTGTGGAAAAATAGTTCTACTGGAAGCTAAAAATAGGTTTGGTTATAATTTAAGTGAATATGTACGTTAGAATAAAAAATAATAAGAGTTACGTTTTTGAATCTTTCTCGGCCGATTTCTAATCCAAAGATAAGTATATGCCCGTGGGAATCTGTGGCCGCAATCATTGTTCCATCTTGGGACCATATAGGGTCGAAAATATCATGACCTTGTCCATGTTACCCTAGTTCTATGTCGCAAAGGAAAACTTTAAGAAAATAAACGCGTTGTAAAAGTACAAACTTCAGATAATATACTTACAGTAAAATTGTTAACAGCTGTTATCACGTATTTATCAGAATAATCCCAAGCAACCATTGTCACCTTCAACTTGTTTTGGACATCTGTATTAATATCATTATTGAATACAGACTACTCAAATTAATTATGTTAAAGCTTACGTTAGTAACCGTTCAGTCGTGTTTAATTTCAAGCTTTTCCATTGGTGAGATTCAAAAGTCCAAACGTGTGCAGTTCCATGCTTACTGCCAGATATAAATTTAAGTCCACGGTGTGCCGTTTCCGGCATACTTTTGGTGCCATTTTCTGACATTATATACACTCTTGCATGATGATCTGCTGATCCAGCTGCCAGAAACATTCCTCCTGTAGAAAACGATGTACACATCATTTGAGCCTGACCGGAACGCAATTTTGCATCATACTGTATTGGTCTTATAGAAAATATTGTTTTCCCAGCTCGGGGAGTTGTGTATTTCCAAAAAGCATTAGAGCCATCAGTGTTGGTTGTCACTAAATATTTTAAATCACCTCGAGGTGAAGGACAAAAATTCACTGATATTATCATTTTTGTATGCCCAGAAAATACTGCAATCGGGGATGTAGCTTGAAGATCCCATACACGAAGAATTCGATCGATGGAGCCAGCGGCTATCATTCTATTATCTAAGTTGATTGCAATGTCTGTTATTTCTGCTGAAGCTCCCCGAAGTGTTGCTGGGAGTCGACCATCTATTGCACTTTATATTTAAATAAGAAGATCATCAACACCCTGCATTAAAATTGTGTTTAAATAAACGAAAATCTTCGTTTACATCAATTGTATGGTTACTGTAATAATATACTTACCAGTCGGATCAAATAGAAGACACCCAACTAACATACTCTTCAGAGTTAAGCTCCCAAGATCTGAAAAACAATCTTGTAAGACTCTTTTAGGTCCCATTACTTAAACTTAAATTATTCTCATAACATATTTTTTATAAGAACTTAGCTCTCTACAATTTTCAAATAATTTTAATCTTATACTTAAAATAAATTTGCCTCCTTTAACAAGACTCCAAGAACTTAGTTTTATAAAAATATTGTTATGAAATTTAAACGCCTATATACCTTCAATCCCATAACAACTGACTTATCGGAGTTAAGCTATTTTAAAATTCTATAACGAACATTATAGAATTTAAGGTACTCGTATACGACATTTTATTACAGGATTCTATAGGATTTCCAGCTCTCTAGTTGCCACATGGAATCACAAAGTTACTCGTCACACGCCAAGGCAGGGATATAGTCGAGATTATTAAATGGATGTGAATTGTCTGTTTTAATGTTCCAAAAAGTGTTTATTGTTCTAAAGGTTTTTTCAAATATTGGAAAATGCAAGTGTTTCGCGAGGAAAAATTAACACATATCAAATAGCGAAGCATCCAACATTTGTTTATAAAGGGCTGTGGAATTTAGTAGAAAATTGATCGTCGCCGTCGACTTAAACGTGTCATCAAAAAAGAAACATTTTTATAATTTTGTAAATTAAATTTACAAAAAAATGTATGATTATGTTATCTCTATTGGGATCGATATTTTGAATAATAATTGAATTTTTCACACTTTTAATTGCAAACAACTGTAATAAATTGGCATTCTTCTAATGTCGTGATATGATAAAAACAAATTCAGGTTTTATTTTGTAGCTCCCCTTCGTCCGTGATTAATAGTTCACTATATATGTAACTTGTTATCTCGCTCGCTGTTTTTATAAGTAATTCCATAATATAATTAATATTCTCATAAGAAGACTTAACATAAACTTAGTAAATGAGAAAGAGAGTGAGTAAAAGTAGAGGAAACCAAACTCTTATAATAGTCTTAGTGTAATTATTAAAGGATTCTCTCATCTCAACAGCAGCCATATTTAAGTACGCAGAAAATATTTGCTGGGTATTTTGAGGGTTAATACACATACAAAACGGTGATATGTTGTGAATTAATTCTACAAACAATAGCATTAACTGTAAAAGATTCTTTCTGATCTCGATAAAAAATATTTAACAATCGAAATGGGTATTACTTTAACTTTTCGATGTTTCTCTATTGAATCCTTTTGTGAGATGAAAAATGTTACTTGGTCTGTTTTGTGACAGAAAAATTTTTAACAACAATAACATTTTGTCATTTGTGTAAATGCAGCATTAAAGCTCTTAGTGTGTCAAATGGATTGCTTTTCAGATTTAATTTGACTCACAAGTTAATTTTTATGTTTTTAGGATGATATATTATCCACTATAATTTCAAAAAATAATTGATTCCCAAAAGTATCCACGGTAACCTATCCTTGATAAAAAGTATAAATTAAATAATTTAAATATCCATTATTTTGAAGGCGCTTTGTTTTTTTCGAGGTAAAATCTAAGAATTAGTAGATACAATTTCAACCGCATTAATTTTTAGCTCCCTTCTACGAAAAAACAATAAAATAACATAATGTATCACCATTATAAAATAATGAATAGTTGACTTACAAAATAAATACTATCCCAAATACATATCAAGCCCATCAGTTTTAAGCCATGAAATATACACGCAAAAACTTTAAAAGAGTTTGCTCCTCTAAAAAAAAGAACCTTATAGAGATAGATATAGTTTTGTTAAGGTTTATCCTCCTTTCTCTTCTCATTTTCTCTATTCTCTTTTAGCAACTCCCATTGCAAGAAACGCTTTCTCACAACAAGATTTACTTGTTTACCTTCTTTCTCTTTAAGATATTTTTTCATAGATGCGTACATGAGTTGCGGAGATAGCTGTTCTTTTTTAATTAAAAAGTTAATTAACTAAATATATTCAAAAATTAGAGGGTTTCAAAAATACTTTAATGAAATACGTTACATTATATGTTCCATACGACAACGACATTCGATATACTCTTCGATTATTTCAACGTCGACGGGCAGGCCGGTATTGTCACTGGCATCGTACATAGGAATCATCGGATATGATTCTAAAATGGGATGAAATCCATAAAGAAAATATAGTCAATATATATACCTACGAATTGAACCCTTGACATAAAAAAATTAATTGCAAGGATTTACTGTAAGTTTTTTTTTTCCGTGGGTAGGTGTAAAACCTTCAAAAGGCTCTATGAGGACCGAAAAACGCGGGCTTATATGAGTGTGAGATTCTTACTGCACTAAAAACACCTCATCCTCCCGACTGCAACTAAGTTGAAACTTATCTAGCAATTTATTTTTAACGAATTTAATTAACGCGTTGCAGGTAACTATCCGGTGATAGTTCCTGCTTATATCGCGATTTTAAAGCGGATTCTCGATTAGTGCACCAGATCGGAAGGCTTTGTCCTTCGCAGGCGGCGTAGTTAATTCGTCTCATCGATAATTTGGATTATATTGCTATTGCAGTGTTGGAATAGCCGTTTTCTATGATTTCGAGAAAAATTTTGTATTTCATCGCGAACCGTGGGAATCCCGAGATCTCTGTGGAGATCTTCGTTTCTAATGTACCAAGGTGCGCTTACAAATGATCTTAGGAGTTTATTTTCAAATTTGTGTAAGGTATTTAAATTAGAATCTCGCGACAACCCCAGAGATGTATACCGTAAGTCCAGACAGGCTTAAGCACCTGTCTGTACAAAATTAGCTTATTTTCGATACTAAGCTTAGAGTGTTTCCCGAGCAACCAGTGCATATCTCTGAGTTTATTATTTAACTCTTCGCATTTCTTTTTAACATGCGGTTTCCATTTTAATTTCGCGTCCAGAGTCATTCCGAGATATTTTGCTTCGTTAGCAAACGGAACTTGAACCGTATTAACAAATACCGGTAATCTATTTACTTTCTTATACGTAAAATCTACATGGACTGATTTTACTTCGTTGAGCGATATCCGCCATGGTTTTGTAAAATCATTGACATTATTTACAGCTTTGTGTAATTTCGTCGTAGAATCATTTATCGTTGGCCCACTGCTATTATTGCAGTGTCGTCAGCAAAAGTGGCTACGATAGTGTCTTCTGTTTGCGGTATATCACGTGTAAATAATAGCTATAATATTGGACCTAAAACACTTCCCTGTGGTACCCCAGCCACTATTTCTTTGAGATCCGTGTAACCGTTTCCATGTCTTACTCTAAAAAGTCTATTTTCTAGATATGCTTTTAGAAGCGTATAAAGTGCTTTAGGCAGAATTTGTCTTAATTTAAAATTTAGGCCTTCGTGCCACACCTTATCAAAAGCTTGCGACACGTCTAGGAAGACCGCCGAACAAATTTTCTCTTCTTCAAGAGTTTTCTCAATGACGTCAGTGCTCCTATGAACTTGGTCAATTGTCGAATGCTTGCTTCTAAATCCGAACTGATGTTCAGGTATTAGGCGCTTTTCTTCTATTATTGGCTGCAGGCGCAGAAGTAATATTCTTTCAAAGACCTTAAATAGTACGGGCAGAAGCGAAATAGGTCTATAAGATTCCTTATCATGTGATGGTTTTCCTGGTTTGAGAATCATTATAACTTCCGCACCCTTCCATTGGCTCGGAACGTACTTTACCATAGAGTGGCATTTATTATATAAAGATTAATTAACCCTTTACGAGGAAGCATTCTGAGAACTTCGGCCGTAATTAGGTCATATCCCGGAGCTTTCTTATACTTAAGCTTTCTTATTTCTCTACTTAATTCGGCAAGTGCAACATTTCTTGTAATGTAATTTTCGCTTGAGTTAGAACTTATATTTAAATTTTCGTTGAGTACGTGCGCATCAAAAGGTTTAAATGTGTTCACCAGGTAATCCGCGAAAACGTTTACTTTCTCCTTGTCGCTTTTTGCCCATTCGTTTTGATCATTCTTAATCGGAGGCGCTGGGAGCCTTGGTTTCTTTGTTACTTTAACAGCTTTCCAGAGTGAGTTGTTGGATTCTTTTCCTGCTGTCAAGCTTCCAAGATAATTTCCAACTTCAGAATTTTTGAATTCTGCTATCGTCTTTTTTAGTAAATTACACAAGCGATTTAAATTTACCTTGTGTTGAGGAGCTTGATTTTGCCATTTCTTACGTGCTTTTCGTTTCTCTTTTACTAAGTCTTTTATTTCCTGCGGATATTTTAGGTTTTTAAAGCGCGGGATTTCTCTTTGGTACGGAGTGTTTTTCCATGCGGCTTGTTGTACGATATTGACGAATTTATCTACTGCGTCTTCAAGTTCGAGAGGCGTTTGTAGTGAAACCCTTAACTCAACATTATCCCATTTTTAACAAGATTTTCGCTCATAGTGAGAATAACAGCAGAATGATCTGAGAAAAGATCAAAGCTTTCTGTTATGCTAATTTTATTTGTGGGTATTCCTTTGACCACAAAAAAATCAATAAGGTCAGTTATTTTCGATGGATCAGTCGGCCAGTAAGTCGGGTTGCCAGTCGAATGAAAATCGCAATTATTTTCCATTACCGCTTCCTAGAGCATTCGACCCTTTTGAGAAATAACTCTAGATCCCCAAAAGCTGTGATTCGCATTAAAGTCACCAGCAAGAATACAATTTTGTTTAAGTAACTTTAGCACGTTCATAAATTTATTCTTTTCAATTTTACATCGTGGAGGACAGTATATGGAAGATACATTCAGTACAACATTCGGAGTTCTAAGCTGTACACCAATTAATTGCACTGATTCAGCCTCTATTCTTGGGCCTATCGTGTGTTCGATGCATTCTTTAATAAATAACGATGCCCCACCTCTTGCTTTGTTCGACGGATGAGTTGCGTGGTATTCTAAATATCCATTGATCTTACAATTTGATTGTTTCTTGACATGCGTTTCCGATTTCAAACAAATATCAATATCTTTCTCATGCATAAACATTTCTAGTTCTACAAGTTTTTGCCATAATCCGTTGGCATTCCAAGTAATTATTTTGAGCTTTTCCATCATGTTTTTCTTTTTGTATGGCATTTTGGCCGTAAACTGTTTTCGAGTTTAGTTAGCCTATCAAATATAAGTTTATTTGTACCACATTGCTCCTCAATTTTCGAAAGGATTATGTTTAAAACGTTCGTGAGTGGATCACCAGCAGTATCTTTTTGTAAAGGTATGTTCTTAGCCGTTATTTGGACATATGTGTTTACACTACATTTCTTTGGTGTTTGCTCTGGTTGTGCTGATTGATTTTTGCTTTGGGTATTTGGGCATTTAACCTCTTAGGGGTCTTAAGAACTTGCTTTTCTAATTGGCTTGGTGGTTTTCTTTGTGACTGCGTACATTTTGATCGCCGTTTTTGTAATTCTTTTGCTACTTCACAGCCTCTATAGTTGGCCGGATGACTTTTATTATAATTTATGCATGTTGCTGCACTTTGGCTATCTGAGGCGCAGTCCTTAGTAAGATGATTTCCGGCGCACTTTACACACCTCGGTTCTTTTTTGCAATAAGTTTGCGTGTGATTGGATTCTTGACAGCGTTTACACTGCGGAATCAGTCTTGAACTCTTTCTTAAAGGTTCGATCTTAACAACAATATTGAGGATTGTTTTAATTTTGTAAATATCGCCTATTTTCTCTGCCTTATCAAAAGTACCACATTTGTTTCGCTATCTTTTTTTGTGTTTCTCTTATGACGATGTTCACAGCATCTAAGATCTTAAAGTTCCTCTTTAGATCGTTAATAATATCGTCTTTTGGACATGATGGGTGCAAACCTCTCGCTACAACACGTAAAGGTCTTTTCGACTTATTCTCATAAGTGTACCATTCCACAATTTTTCGTTTAGTTTTCGACACAGGAGACGATAACTTTCAGGATCTTTCACGCAACCTTTCCATTTGTTGTTATTAAGTGAAATAACTTTAAAGTCTGATGGTGTTAACGTCTTTAAGATAGTTTGCAGCCGGTTATACTCCGCAATGCCGACAACATTAATTGGTGGCGGAGGCCTAATTTTAATAGGTTTTTCTTTAATATTGGCATCTTTTGGTGATGCAATTTTTTCAGGAAAGCGGCGCCATCAGGTGAGGATCCAACCCTGCGTTTTTTACTCGACCTTTTGTTTGAGGACTTATCTGTTTCGCGGGCTAGCTCTTCTTCATCAGTCTCATAAATGACATTTTTCGCTTGCGATGAACCAGAATTCGAGTCATTGTGGTGTTTATTCTCCAGCACCTCATTTTCCTTACGAAGAAGATCAACTTCTTTCTTTAACTCCTGATAAAGTTTCACTACTTCATTAAGTTTTTGACGAAGTTCATTACTATCCTTCTGAAGAATTTCTGTTTTCATTGAGTCCTTTTTTACTCGCGCATCTGGCGTTACCGGCGAACTGTTCTTACCGTTGTCACTCGATTGGGATGGAGGTGATCGAGCAACCCTTGCTTTTTTTAAGAAGGGATTTATTAAATGCAATAATTGGCTCTCCCCGGAATCCGTAGAGCTGACCTCCGAAGAGGGTGGATTTTCCAGTGAACCTGGCTTGCCACATGGGGTAATGTATCTATTTGTTTTACTCATTACATATTTATGTATACGTTCACTCTCAGTATACGGGAGTTGGATTTTAGTCGCCTCTTACGACAGGCATGCCTTACCTCGGGTATATTCTTTTTTGTTCCCCTACCCGATGGGGTAAAACTGTAATTACTGTAAGTTAAGAAACATTGGTTTGTTTGCTAGATGCAGTTTAATGCTAATCAAAACTTTCACGGCACTGTATTTGGTACCTACGAATTGAACCCTTGACATAAAAAAATTAATTGCAAGGATTTACTGTAAGTTTTTTTTTCCGTGGGTAGGTGTAAAACCTTCAAAAGGCTCTATGAGGACCGAAAAACGCGGGCTTATATGAGTGTGAGATTCTTACTGCACTAAAAACACCTCATCCTCCCGACTGCAACTAAGTTGAAACTTATCTAGAAATTTATTTTTAACGAATTTAATTAACGCGTTGCAGGTAACTATCCGGTGATAGTTCCTGCTTATATCGCGATTTTAAAGCGGATTCTCGATTAGTGCACCAGATCGGAAGGCTTTGTCCTTCGCAGGCGGCGTAGTTAATTCGTCTCATCGATAATTTGGATTATATTGCTATTGCAGTGTTGGAATAGCCGTTTTCTATGATTTCGAGAAAAATTTTGTATTTCATCGCGAACCGTGGGAATCCCGAGATCTCTGTGGAGATCTTCGTTTCTAATGTACCAAGGTGCGCTTACAAATGATCTTAGGAGTTTATTTTCAAATTTGTGTAAGGTATTTAAATTAGAATCTCGCGACAACCTCAGAGATGTATACCGTAAGTCCAGACAGGCTTAAGCACCTGTCTGTACAAAATTAGCTTATTTTCGATACTAAGCTTAGAGTGTTTCCCGAGCAACCAGTGCATATCTCTGAGTTTATTATTTAACTCTTCGCATTTCTTTTTAACATGCGGTTTCCATTTTAATTTCGCGTCCAGAGTCATTCCGAGATATTTTGCTTCGTTAGCAAACGGAACTTGAACCGTATTAACAAATACCGGTAATCTATTTACTTTCTTATACGTAAAATCTACATGGACTGATTTTACTTCGTTGAGCGATATCCGCCATGGTTTTGTAAAATCATTGACATTATTTACAGCTTTGTGTAATTTCGTCGTAGAATCATTTATCGTTGGCCCACTGCTATTATTGCAGTGTCGTCAGCAAAAGTGGCTACGATAGTGTGTTCTGTTTGCGGTATATCACGTGTAAATAATAGCTATAATATTGGACCTAAAACACTTCCCTGTGGTACCCCAGCCACTATTTCTTTGAGATCCGTGTAACCGTTTCCATGTCTTACTCTAAAAAGTCTATTTTCTAGATATGCTTTTAGAAGCGTATAAAGTGCTTTAGGCAGAATTTGTCTTAATTTAAAATTTAGGCCTTCGTGCCACACCTTATCAAAAGCTTGCGACACGTCTAGGAAGACCGCCGAACAAATTTTCTCTTCTTCAAGAGTTTTCTCAATGACGTCAGTGCTCCTATGAACTTGGTCAATTGTCGAATGCTTGCTTCTAAATCCGAACTGATGTTCAGGTATTAGGCGCTTTTCTTCTATTATTGGCTGCAGGCGCAGAAGTAATATTCTTTCAAAGACCTTAAATATTACGGGCAGAAGCGAAATAGGTCTATAAGATTCCTTATCATGTGATGGTTTTCCTGGTTTGAGAATCATTATAACTTCCGCACCCTTCCATTGGCTCGGAACGTACTTTACCATAGAGTGGCATTTATTATATAAAGATTAATTAACCCTTTACGAGGAAGCATTCTGAGAACTTCGGCCGTAATTAGGTCATATCCCGGAGCTTTCTTATACTTAAGCTTTCTTATTTCTCTACTTAATTCGGCAAGTGCAACATTTCTTGTAATGTAATTTTCGCTTGAGTTAGAACTTATATTTAAATTTTCGTTGAGTACGTGCGCATCAAAAGGTTTAAATGTGTTCACCAGGTAATCCGCGAAAACGTTTACTTTCTCCTTGTCGCTTTTTGCCCATTCGTTTTGATCATTCTTAATCGGAGGCGCTGGGAGCCTTGGTTTCTTTGTTACTTTAACAGCTTTCCAGAGTGAGTTGTTGGATTCTTTTCCTGCTGTCAAGCTTCCAAGATAATTTCCAACTTCAGAATTTTTGAATTCTGCTATCGTCTTTTTTAGTAAATTACACAAGCGATTTAAATTTACCTTGTGTTGAGGAGCTTGATTTTGCCATTTCTTACGTGCTTTTCGTTTCTCTTTTACTAAGTCTTTTATTTCCTGCGGATATTTTAGGTTTTTAAAGCGCGGGATTTCTCTTTGGTACGGAGTTTTTTTCCATGCGGCTTGTTGTACGATATTGACGAATTTATCTACTGCGTCTTCAAGTTCGAGAGGCGTTTGTAGTGAAACCCTTAACTCAACATTATCCCATTTTTAACAAGATTTTCGCTCATAGTGAGAATAACAGCAGAATGATCTGAGAAAAGATCAAAGCTTTCTGTTATGCTAATTTTATTTGTGGGTATTCCTTTGACCACAAAAAAATCAATAAGGTCAGTTATTTTCGATGGATCAGTCGGCCAGTAAGTCGGGTTGCCAGTCGAATGAAAATAGCAATTATTTTCCATTACCGCTTCCTAGAGCATTCGACCCTTTTGAGAAATAACTCTAGATCCCCAAAAGCTGTGATTCGCATTAAAGTCACCAGCAAGAATACAATTTTGTTTAAGTAACTTTAGCACGTTCATAAATTTATTCTTTTCAATTTTACATCGTGGAGGACAGTATATGGAAGATACATTCAGTACAACATTCGGAGTTCTAAGCTGTACACCAATTAATTGCACTGATTCAGCCTCTATTCTTGGGCCTATCGTGTGTTCGATGCATTCTTTAATAAATAACGATGCCCCACCTCTTGCTTTGTTCGACGGATGAGTTGCGTGGTATTCTAAATATCCATTGATCTTACAATTTGATTGTTTCTTGACATGCGTTTCCGATTTCAAACAAATATCAATATCTTTCTCATGCATAAACATTTCTAGTTCTACAAGTTTTTGCCATAATCCGTTGGCATTCCAAGTAATTATTTTGAGCTTTTCCATCATGTTTTTCTTTTTGTATGGCATTTTGGCCGTAAACTGTTTTCGAGTTTAGTTAGCCTATCAAATATAAGTTTATTTGTACCACATTGCTCCTCAATTTTCGAAAGGATTATGTTTAAAACGTTCGTGAGTGGATCACCAGCAGTATCTTTTTGTAAAGGTATGTTCTTAGCCGTTATTTGGACATATGTGTTTACACTACATTTCTTTGGTGTTTGCTCTGGTTGTGGTGATTGATTTTTGCTTTGGGTATTTGGGCATTTAACCTCTTAGGGGTCTTAAGAACTTGCTTTTCTAATTGGCTTGGTGGTTTTCTTTGTGACTGCGTACATTTTGATCGCCGTTTTTGTAATTCTTTTGCTACTTCACAGCCTCTATAGTTGGCCGGATGACTTTTATTATAATTTATGCATGTTGCTGCACTTTGGCTATCTGAGGCGCAGTCCTTAGTAAGATGATTTCCGGCGCACTTTACACACCTCGGTTCTTTTTTGCAATAAGTTTGCGTGTGATTGGATTCTTGACAGCGTTTACACTGCGGAATCAGTCTTGAACTCTTTCTTAAAGGTTCGATCTTAACAACAATATTGAGGATTGTTTTAATTTTGTAAATATCGCCTATTTTCTCTGCCTTATCAAAAGTACCACATTTGTTTCGCTATCTTTTTTTGTGTTTCTCTTATGACGATGTTCACAGCATCTAAGATCTTAAAGTTCCTCTTTAGATCGTTAATAATATCGTCTTTTGGACATGATGGGTGCAAACCTCTCGCTACAACACGTAAAGGTCTTTTCGACTTATTCTCATAAGTGTACCATTCCACAATTTTTCGTTTAGTTTTCGACACAGGAGACGATAACTTTCAGGATCTTTCACGCAACCTTTCCATTTGTTGTTATTAAGTGAAATAACTTTAAAGTCTGATGGTGTTAACGTCTTTAAGATAGTTTGCAGCCGGTTATACTCCGCAATGCCGACAACATTAATTGGTGGCGGAGGCCTAATTTTAATAGGTTTTTCTTTAATATTGGCATCTTTTGGTGATGCAATTTTTTCAGGAAAGCGGCGCCATCAGGTGAGGATCCAACCCTGCGTTTTTTACTCGACCTTTTGTTTGAGGACTTATCTGTTTCGCGGGCTAGCTCTTCTTCATCAGTCTCATAAATGACATTTTTCGCTTGCGATGAACCAGAATTCGAGTCATTGTGGTGTTTATTCTCCAGCACCTCATTTTCCTTACGAAGAAGATCAACTTCTTTCTTTAACTCCTGATAAAGTTTCACTACTTCATTAAGTTTTTGACGAAGTTCATTACTATCCTTCTGAAGAATTTCTGTTTTCATTGAGTCCTTTTTTACTCGCGCATCTGGCGTTACCGGCGAACTGTTCTTACCGTTGTCACTCGATTGGGATGGAGGTGATCGAGCAACCCTTGCTTTTTTTAAGAAGGGATTTATTAAATGCAATAATTGGCTCTCCCCGGAATCCGTAGAGCTGACCTCCGAAGAGGGTGGATTTTCCAGTGAACCTGGATTGCCACCTGGGGTAATGTATCTATTTGTTTTACTCATTACATATTTATGTATACGTTCACTCTCAGTATACGGGAGTTGGATTTTAGTCGCCTCTTACGACAGGCATGCCTTACCTCGGGTATATTCTTTTTTGTTCCCCTACCCGATGGGGTAAAACTGTAATTACTGTAAGTTAAGAAACATTGGTTTGTTTGCTAGATGCAGTTTAATGCTAATCAAAACTTTCACGGCACTGTATTTGGTTTTTCAGCTTCGTCTTTATCAGATGATTGTATTGGATACATATTAAAGTTGATTCGATATATTGAGTTACACGTAAGGCAATTGCAAAATAAACCGTTTGAACTGCTGCGAAAGTAACATAGGTGGTTAAAAGTATTTTTGTTTGTATTTAGAGTATATCGGTTTACCGGTTTGTTGGGTTGTTCTTGGTGATGTTGAAGGTAGGTGTATCTAGTAGGTTTAGTGTAGGTGGATATTCAAAGATTGGTTACCTTCACATCATTTTATATGTGCGAGAACTATTGAAGAAGTGGGTCTAGAAATAGATAAGCAATTGTATTAAGTTGACACAATTTTGCTTAGATATTATATTATTAGTGATTACCATGCACGAATGCGACTTTATTTTGCCAGGGTAAGGAACCTGAAGGAGAGTTGACAAAGTCTTTTAATTTACCCCGAATTGATTTTCCAGAAGCATTTGGTGTTCCAGGAAGTGTGGAAATGTCGACTGTTATAACGAGTTGTTCTTCCTCCACTCTCCCATTATCAAAACCCCATTTTCGTCGTAGAAGTCGCAATTTTTAGGAGGGCAATATGCAACTCTATTTGTTCTTATTAAGAAGTTATGCAAATAACAACAAGCAGATACGATTTCTTGAGCTCTGTCAGGATTACAAAACATAGTCCTTGCCACATACAAAAACTTAGAGTATACAATGCCAAAACTGTTTTCTACACAACGCCTCGTTCTACTTATATGACAGTTGGCCACTCGTTCATCATCAAACAATTTTGTTGGCCTTCTTGGAACATAGGGTTTGATAATGCGTTTGCTAAACGGATTTTTTTTAACAATTTCGGTTGATCCAACAACGTTTGCATCTCTTTCAGAACCATATGCTTCAACGTCGATATATATAAATTGGCAATTAGCATCCGATATTGCCATTAGCACTATACTGCGGAATCCCTTTAAATTTACATAAAGAATAAGTAAAATTTGATGCATTCAAATATTTCCCTAAATATTAGCGTTCATACTTTCTAATTATAAAATGCTTCCCGCATTTGCCAGACACTTAATTGTAATATGCTTCCCGTCAATTGCTCCTACACAGTTCGGTAGACTCCAGAAAGCGTTGAACTCATTGCAAATCCTTAAAACCTCAGTATTATTGAGAATGGGAATTTCATGATCCAGTGCTTTACAAATAGCAACACAGACATCATCTAATATAGTGTCGAAATGTTGTTTGCTTATTCGATAAACAGCGGCAACATGCCTTTGGATCGCTCCACTTGCCAGATATCTAAATAAATAAAATATGGTAAATTATTATAATTAATTACCGTAAGCTTCTCTAGAAGCAATATATTATCAGATGGGCTTCTATTTTTTTTTTGGGCATATGTATGGTTCTACCAATTTAAAAATAGCTGCAAAAGATTCAACCGGCATGTGGAAGTTTTCTTTGAAAACACTACCATTCTTCATCATGTCGGAAAACTTATGGCAGAACAATAAAGTTTAATAATATAAAACGAGAAGCGTATAAGTTTCTCACAACCTTTGCAAAATGCCCTTTTTGCTTCCTTGGCCCGGAATTATGCTTTTTTTAAGTTTTGTTTGCTAGAATTTCTGTAACCATTGTGGCACAAAGTATTAGGCAATCGTCAATTTATTTTGTATCTATTTTATAATTGTTTACAATTTATTTTTAAAACTAATACTTTATTGAATTTTGATTTTTCTTTGAGATTCTTGTTTGACAGATACTTGACACTTCCTCTTATATCTCCAACTTCAAAATTTTGCGCTGCTATTCGCAAGATTTTTTAGAGATTAAACTTGTAGAGATAAGATTTTATTTTTTCTGATCAGCGTACTAGGCTTTAAAAACCAATTCTAAAAATAAATGTCATACAATGAGTTGCTGATTTACTCATTACATGCTGTTTAGGCATATAACTAACAACGTGTGCTTGAGTAAAACTAGTATACCGATAAAATATGACAAAGAGTAAAAAAATTAATGCGAATTATAAGGGACATAGATAAATACAACCCGGAACTTTCTCCGCATTAGTTCAGCCGCCATCCCTGGAGATAAGATCTGAGACAACAACCACCTACAGTCTCCGAACATCTTTCCTATCATTCTTTCCCTTCCTTAACCTTACTCTCACGCCCGGGCTGTGTTGAAACATTTAAACGGTAGTATAATCCCTTGAGCGCGTGTAGATTATATAAAAAAAAACTGAGATTGATATTGAGGGTACTGGTCTTAACTGAAGAATACTGGGTCTCAAACTGATCTTGACCGCTTTTAACTACTATTATCTGCTCACTGAACTGCTCTGTACTGTTCTCATAGAACATTACTATACATAATACTGGCTCTCAAACTGATCTGAACCGCTTTCAACTGCTATTATCTGCTCACTGAACTGATCTGTACTATTCTCATAGAACATTACTATATATAATATTGGATCTCAAACTGCATGAACCGCTTTTAACTACTATTGTCTGCTCACTGAACTGCTCTGTTTAAGATTACTATACATACGATATGAAATCAAAAGTGTTATCTGCTTTATGACGTAAGAAACCAGTCAAAGCCTTTTCTATAACGACCTTCATTCAAACGACTATCCTTATCACTTAACATAAATCCGTAATTTGTATTCCAACATTGTGCACAGACCTTTCGGAATGTATTAAATGTCATATCTTAATTATTATGATCATAAATGTTTATGTTTGAGATTCATATCATCCTGTTTGAAGACAATGATGAAGTTCGCGTTATCTCGAATTAAGTGTTTGGGCCTTCTTTTATAATTGTAACAAAAGTAAAAACTATCGATGTGATGAGGTCAACCCACACTAAAGTATGCTCGAACCGTGTCTTGTTTTTCACAGGCAATGTCATCAAAAATAATTATAGAATTTGGTTTAGCCTCTTCGGGTGGAATAACATCACTGTTATGAGCAAAAGTGTAGAAACCCATATTTTTAATAGGTTTATTATCTTTTCGTAAAAATACTTTTGTTGATGCAGAGATTTAGAATATAAATCTAGATATTTTTAAATTTTAATCCATTGAATGTTGTAAGAAACTCATCATAACATTAGTTTTTCCACAGTTTGAGGGACCCGTAACTAAACCTCAAATAATATGGGGGAATAGTTTACCATGTTTTTTTTCTTTCAATATGATTAGTCAGCTCCATATTTTTTACTGGTAATGGTAACTGATATTGATATTTAACGAAACGAATCGCATTGTCATAAAAACTAAATGAAAGTTTCATTTAGTTTTAAACCATTCTAACGTAAGGATTATCACATAAAATGTTTAATAATTCGAAAAAATCTATCAGTCGACAAAACGCAGTGAAAGGAGAAATATTATTAAATTTTTTAATAAACAAACTTCCTTTTGATCTGCATTTACCTGGTTATCAATACTGGGGACCAGGCACAAAACTCGAAAAACGCATAGCTCGAAGAAATCCTGGAATTAATTTGCTTGATCAAGTATGCAAACAACACGATATATCTTATTCAAAATTTTAAAATACAGCTGATAAGCGTGGCCGATAATATTTTAACCAAAAAAGCTTGGCAACGAGTTAAATCTAAGGATGCCAGTATACTTGAGTGGGCAAATGCACTATTGGCTACCAATCAAATGAAAACAAAAACAAAATTCGGAATGGGCTGTTCTAAAAGTGAAGATAAAGAGGCTAAGAATAAAAAGATTAAAACATGTAATAAGACTAAGCTGCTCGCCTTTAAAAGTGTAGGTTATGGAAATAATATCAAACGTAGAAAACCAATTAATCTGGGAAAAGAAATCAAAATAGCCATATCATCGCTAAGGAAAAACAGTGATATACTAAACACACCCAGAGTTATTTCTCTACCGAAAATTGGCGGTGTAGTTTCATTTCTTGTACCCTTGTTTGCTGGACTTTCCGCTCTTGGGGCCTTAACAGGAGGCCCTGCAGCCTGCTGCCGGATCAGCAAAGGCTGTCAATGATATTAGCATTGCTAGAAAAGATTTGGAGGAGAATAAACGTCATAATCATCAAATAGAATTCACTTCAGTAGGTCATGGTCTATAATTAAACCTTGTAGAAAAGGGTTTTCACTTTATTTAAATCCACACTCAAAAAACTTCTAAGCTCACCATCACTACCCAATCGTGCAATAAAAGCAATAGATATGAGACATTTTGCAAAGAAATTAATTCCAAATTTTCGAGGAGTTTCCATGAGAAATAATTTACCAAAAAGAAAACCTTGGAAAAATGAGTGAGGAATTGTAAATCTCGATTTCTCTGACCGCCCGGTACACAAAAGACGGTAATTTTAAATATTTTGACAGCTTTGGAAATCTTCAATCTCCCATTCAAATTATTAACTATAGTCGTAATTTATGTTTAATATTTTTATACGATTGTTATTTTAAATAAATAAATAAACAGTTTTAAATGCATATGGTTTCATTGTGTTTTTTATCATCATGGCGATGACACTTACACTAAGCGGGTCTACTTTTCGGCAGAAGCAGGATCAGGCTATAAAATCATAGAGGTTCCAAAAAATGTTATCTATTTACAAGTGAACGTCAAACGCGTAAGTACTATAATAACGCTAAAACTTGTGGACCAGGACGGTGATCTAATAAATTTTAGAGGAGGAAGAATAACCGCACGATTTACATTTAGCTCCAAATCAAAAGAATGTTTATATATAATAAAAATTATGTAACACATATCAAAATTAATCATTCAAGTAGTTCTACTTGAACATTAAATCTGTCAACACCTAAATTATCTCCTGAGAATAAATCTTATCTTCTTTCACTAGGATTCAAACTAAAATAAAAACAATATGAATGATACGAGTATATTAGATATTACCCATGGACCAAACCATGATAATAGCAAATCGAAAACAGATGGAACTGTTTCATCAGGAAAATTAATAAATAACTCAATAACTTTCCTTTTTGAGGAAATACACTATGAATAAATGGGATATCCATTGAAAACAATAAAAACGTTGGAATCACATCCACCTTAAAAATTATATATATATAAATGAGAATGAAAGTAAACGCTTAGAAAATGGACCTTGGAGTGCTAGCAGTAGTATTTCTCTTGCATTGGGTATTTATAATTTTTGCTTACCATTGAAAAATCTATTGGGTTTGCTGAAGTTCTAAAAAAGATTATAACAAATGCAAGACACGAACTGGTTTTAATTCGCACTCGATCTAATGAGAATGCTTATTTTTAAAAGCCAATAAGGAATTAAAACTGTTTATTTTTAAATTACAATGGAGAGATCTACACATGAATTTATCTGATTCAAATAAACTTAACTTATTGAAACAAAACCAATTCAAATTCATTTTAGTAATTGGGAAATGTATGAATTTCCAACAGTCCCAAACACTACTGATCATATATGGACCGTGAAAACTTCAAGTCAACGCGAGAAGCCGAGATATAACCGGTGATTTTTTAAGAGCTTGGTTTTTGAAAATTCAAAAAAACACAGAAACTTGTAAAAAGTGAATGAAATTTTTATTTGGATCGATAAATCAATTTCTGCCAATTACTTTTTAAAAATAATTTCACTTAAATGTTGCCCGCGGCTACGCTTCAGGTGGTCCATTCTGAAGGTCCAATTTTGGCAAACTTTTTCACACATTTCGGTCGGAATCTCACCAATGACTCGTTCAATGTTGGCTTCCAAGGCAGCAATCGTATTTGGCTTGTCCCCATAGACAATAGACTTAACATAGCCCCACAAAAAATAGTCTAACGGGGTCAAAGCACATGGTCTTGGTGGCCAATTGACTGCGCCAAAACGTGAGATCAACTGCTCACCAAATTCGCCTCTCAATTGATGCATGGTTTCGCGTGCAGTGTGGCACGTGGCACCGTCCTGTTCGAACCACATGTCGACCGAGTTCAATTCTTGCATTTTCGGCAAAAAAAAATCTGTTATCATCGAACGGTACCTTTCTCCATTGACCGTAACCATGCGGCCTTCATCGTCCTTGAAGAAGTATGGCCCAATGATGCCGCCTGCCCATAAACCGCACCAAACAGTGCATTGTTTGGGATGCATTGGTAGCTGCTGAATTGCCTCTGGCTGCTTTTCAATCCAAATACGGCAATTCTGCTTATTCACGTATCCATTTAGCCAAAAATGAGCGGAAAAAAACGGACGTAGCTTGCGAAACACATTTTTCACAGAGCACGAATTTTGATAATAAATTTCAATAATTTGCAAACGTTGTTCAGGCGTAAGTCTATTCATGATGAAATGGAAAACAATACTGAATCGAAATGTCAAATGTTCGTAGAATTTGTCATGTGTGATCTGTCAAAAATATAAACGTCAAAAACCAAGTAGCAAAAAAATCACCCGTTATTATCATTGCTCTACAAACTGATAGAAAAAATCAACGAAATCGAGATGCTAGCAAATTCGATCAATGTGATGTAAGCAAAGTAAAAGTTCATTTAAATTCTGAATCTTATCGACGAGTGGATTTAAACCTTAAATATAAACTGTTCTCTATGAAATGTATACCAACTTTAAACATTTATACTATCAGAAACAAGCAACTCATCTTTTATCAAGAACGGGCTTTAAGGATATTGCACAAAATGTGGTTATCGATTGTTCACGTCAAAATGAGGCAATTAAAACAGGTCCTGTGGATGTAAGAATTAAGCTTAAAACATTAACTCCGATTCCTGCTTTAATGACTATGTATTATCTGATTCTTCATGATCGTATAGGGTGATGGCATGTGAGGTCGGCCACCTCTAATAGTAGGCCACTTCGTTGTAAAGTGCAAGTTAATAGCAAAAGTTTTCGTTTAACCACCCGACAAAAAATATTTTCTAATTTCTAACAATTTTTCTTACACGGTGCAAAATATCATTCCATTGTAGCTACTGGTTTTCTTGTAAAAAATGTATGTTTGGCTCAAGTTTTCGCTTTCGTTTGAAATGAGCCTTTTCATTGCAAAAAAAATGGTGGAGCTAAAATCGCCAAACTATCGAATGTAGATGAATTTTTTGATTGTTTTTTATTTATTTATAGCTTATATTTGTTGTTTTTGGCTATAGGACTTAAAAAAATATTGTTTGTTAATAATCTACAAGGGGGGCCGGCCTTAAGAGGCATTTTTTTTTCAATTCTCGCGAGCTCGGCCCCCCCGGCCGACTACTGAAGACCACTTTATTTTTATTTTTTTTTAAACTGAGTATGCAATGTTAAAGGAAATTTTATTTCCTATTTTTTTACAACAAAATATTCAAAAAAATGTCCATGGTTTCAGTAGTCGGCCGCCTGTTAACGTTAAGAGATATTGGGGGGCGGACTATAGAAGACACGCACGTGTTCTTATGTCGGCCTATTGGGATTAATATAGAGGCTGGAATTAAATTATGAAAGTCTTACTTAGATAAGTTACAAATATAATTATTTGTTTTAGGAAATATTATTGTAAATAGATTTTAAGTGAGTTACAGTAAAAATTTCCTAACTTCCGTACGTGGTTTTTACTCACGGAGAACTTGCAACATACTCTACTAGTATTAAGAAGTTTTTTGCTTTTCGTAAGAAGAATTCACTGCACTCGCCCTAAGTGCTCTTGTTAGACACTTATTAAAGAATTTCGCAATTCATAAAAAAAACGTACATGTACAATGTCTAAAGAAATGATCATGGATAGGTTATTCAAATTTCGAAAATTTGTTTAATTTGTTGTTATAAAGAACTTTAAAAATGGAAACAACGAAGAGCAAAAGAATATTTTATAACAACACGAAAGAGGCACTTTCGTCAGTACTGAACAAAATTAGATAAATATTTTAAATTGAAATATACAATTCAGGAGTTCCTAGAAGTAATCTACAAGACCGAAATAATAACAATAAATTATAATAAAAAATTATTCTAATACAGACCTTAGTGTGACCAAGGAAGACAAACATTTTAAAGTGTTCCATAGACCTTTGAAAAATTTTAACTCTCACAAACACCATCAGGTAGGTTTATTAAAAATTAGTTTTATTATTAGTTCTTCAAACATCTTCGAAGTTGTCAATACAAACGACAGCGACGAAGTAGTTCCTGGAGCTAACAATGGCGCAGTGGATAAAGTGCTTCATTGCTAACTTAGACGTGTGGGTTCGATCCCCACGCTAGGCGCATTCTTTTCTATACCTCCAATTTTAATTGGATGCCACCCATGGGTTAAAATGAGACAGTCAATACCTGGTTCTCAAATCCACTGTGCGAAACTACTGCCGTGCAATTCAGGTTGCATTTAAAAGACCTTAGGTCCTACAGTTAAAATAACAAAAAAAAATAGTATTTAGGAAAAAAAGATGCCTCGGAGATGTTTTGGGAGATGCTTCATTTAGGTGGGGGGGGGGGGGGGGGGTGGCTTGGCGCGATAGTTGTGTGATAGATAGATAGATGGATAGATAGATATAATTTTATTTATGTAATTAAACAATTTTTACATGATATTATTACAAGAGTAAAATAAAACAAGTGGGCAATGGCATTGCCGTCTGCCTTATTGACGCGCTAAAATGTATAATGTTCTTGATTTTGTACACTTAAAAAAAGTATTTTACTATTCAAGAAAAAAGCCAAGGTTAATTTAAAAATATGATTTTTTTTTGTTTTGTTTGTACTACATGAATTCCGTAATTATATTATTGCGATATGTAAATGCAGTTTCTATATAATTATGAAGTGAATCCCAATTGTCGCCGTTAAGAATATTCTTTGTTTTTTCCATTGTCAATGAACGATTTCCGAAATAAATAAGTCTTATATCATTGTAAATTGGACATATTGACAAGAAGTGAAATTTATCTCCTTTTTTCTTAAGGTTACATATTGTATAAAGGTTTGAATCATTTTTATTAAAAGGCGAACCGTTTAAATTCAATACTTCACATCTGGCTCTACATATCAAAGATATAGCTCTAAGGCTACGACAATCATTAAAATAATTCTTACTTCCCAGATCGTAGTTAAGTTCTGAATATATTGGTCTATTAATAGAGGATGTTGCCTGTACTATATTGTCATTGCGACTGTGAATGTCAGACAGTTCCAAAAGATTATAAAACTGCTGCTTTAAAATTAAAAGATCATCATACTGAATATTAATGGTTGTATCGCATTTTTCTGCCAAAAAAATCCAATCATTAACCCATTCCATTTTATTTTCAAATGTGTATTTGGTAAGAATATGTGGAAGTCTATGTGCCGAATAATTAAGCACTTTGATTATATAATCGAAATGTAATTTTATTGTAAACGTAAATAGGGAGGCGGAAAAGTTTTTTAAGAGAAAAGCGAAGTAGTTTTTCAACATCTTCGTATTGCTTGAATCCCCATGTTTGGCAACTGTAACACATAACTGAGCGCATGACATCTTCAAAAACACGGTATTTTGCTAAGATTGGAATTTCATTTTTATTGATAATGGTTTTCCATGCCGCGTTTATTAGGCTTTTAGTAGATGATAGCTTTGTTTGAAAATGATAAGTGAATTTCATATTGGGTTCCAAATAATGCCGACGTAATTATATTATGTGACAACTTCTATTGCTTCACCGTCGAAATACCATTTTTCATTCACTCGCAGCTTCGTTTGTCTATTGCGTACGATCATGATTTTAGATTTTTCTAGATTCACCCTCAAGTTCCAAGTTTTACAGAAGTTGTGCATTTTATTGATCATTAGTTGTAACCAGTGAGGGGATTCCGCCAAAAATACAATATCATCAGTGTAAACTAAAACCTTAAAGATTTCTTGAGCAATTTTGATGCCGGCTGGTAGATGTTACGATATGTCATCTACAAATAAAGCGAAGAGGACTGCACTAAGCAGGCAACCCTGTTTAACGCCGATCTTAGTTTCAAACCATTCAGACTTATTTCTGCCGTCCGATACACATTGACGTGTGTTATTGTACATATTTTTTAAGACTTTCAGCATTTTCGTTGACATACCTTTTTTAGATAGTTTATAGGAAAGTACATTGCGGTCAATCGAGTCAAATGCAGCTTTAAAATCTACAAAAAACACGTACAGATTTCATTGTTGCCTAAGGAAGAATTGGGTGACTGTTGTAAGTGTGAATATGTTGTCAACAGTGGAGTATCCATTTCGGAAACCCGCTTGATATGTACTCAGTAAATTATTTCTTTCTACCCAGGTGTTGATTCTTCTTAGAAGAATAGAGCAGAAAATCTTAGCAATTGAGTTCATGAACGAGATTCCTCTATAATTATTTGGTACATTAACGTCCCCTTTTTTATATATAGGATACACAATAGAGTCCTTGAATTCGGTTGGTACCTCACCCGTTCTATAAATGAAGTTGAATGCTTCTAGCATTTTACTTTAAAATGGGTGGGGCATTTTTATAGAATTCATTTCTTATTCTATCAGGTCCAGGGGCTTTTTTGTTTTTTAAATTATTGTGGCTAGTCATCAGTTCACTCATATCAAATTCCGCATCCAGTAGTTCGTCGATTATTAGGGGTTCTGCAAATTGTATATTTTCACAAATGTCAGTGGGATTAAGTAAGTGTTTAAAGTAATATGCTAAATTTGAGGCCGAAACATGAATTCCACAGATAAATTTTATACCTTTGAGTATCTTAATTTTATCCCAGAAATATTTACTATTTTTTGCGCTCGAAAGTTCAAGTGCTACAGACTTAAAATATTTCTAACGTTTGTCTCTGCAAAGCATTTTATATTTTTTATTTACGCTGATGTATTGCTTTGTAAGGGATTTATTCGGACTTGTTGATATTTTTAATCTCCGTAGTAGTTTAAATGATAATTTTCGTGCGGTGAAACATTCCTGGTCAAACCACTTCTGCCGGTAGTTTTGTTTGCTCGAAATAGAGTTTGTACTAACAACTTTTTTAATGGATTTGCTTAGGTAACTTATCTTTTCTCCGGCGGTACGGTAAACGTTGTTGGTTGCGCAGGTACTCTCTATCTCGGTCAATAATTTTAAAGCATATGATTCTTTTTGGTTCTCTTTCCCCATAAGTTTTGGCGGCAAGCTTAATGCGAGTTATTGTGTATTGATTTCGAAGTCGAACGTAACAGATATAAACATGTGATCTTAGAAAATTTCGGTTCCTACTTGTAATGAAGAAAGGATTTTATTCAATTCGCACGACTGCACAAATATCTATAACCGACTTCCCTGAACCTCCAACAAAAGTAAAATCCCCGTTTCTATCACCTTTGCTACACCCATTATGTATGTACAAATTGAAGTTTTGGCACATTTCTAGAAAAAGGCGACAATTCTTATTCGTGATTTTATCTTTTGAGATACGTTTATCTAAAATGTCCATACCAATAAAACTCGTCTCAGATGGAACTATCTGCTCTTCACCAGTCCTGGCATTGACATCCCCGATTAGCAGAATATTTTCGGATTCTATTGTATTTACAAGATCATAAGGAGCATAAAATTCGACATCCCAGAAATTGCAGTTAATGTATGCTGGCAAGATATAAGATTTTGAATTTAAACTATTTAAAACCAAACAAACAAATGCTAGTTTTAGTGAAATTAATAACTACTAATTTCACTAGAACTACCATTTACATATTTTTTAGACCAAATAAAGAACCTCCTATTGCTCTACCAAACTTATGTTCACGACTAGCCGACATTCAATATATTATTATTATTATTATTTTATTAATCTTACATAAATGTACAAATTAATATACTTAAAACTACAGCGCTAGCATACATGGCTTTCTGCTGCGATTGATACATTTGAGTTGTTATAATGTAAATGATAAAATAAGTATGCCTAGGGGCGGTCGGGGGTGCTCAAAGCGAGAGATATACATCTTGATTTGAGCACCCCTGACCGCCCCAAATGGTAGAAATATACAAGTTAATTTAAATTTTACTGTCTAGTTCCAGGTTTTGTAAAAGCTTATATACATTTTTTATATTGTGTTCGGAAGGAACTGAAAAAATATTTAAAAGATTGTTTTGATTGAATAGTCTAATACAAAGATTGTTTACTTTACTGCTATCAGTAGTAAGGTGTTTAGTTGTAAGTGTAACGTTTCTTAGACATAGATGGCAAGTCGCAGGTGATTCTTTATTGAGTATATAGCTGTGGGTTAATTGCGTGTGTCCAAGTCGGAGTCAAAGGAAGCACCTATTCATGAAGTATGTGGTGTGCGTTGGGTATAAAATAGTCGTTGCATTAGGATTGATGGTGGAGTAGTTGTGAATGTACTCGTTCCATGATTCTGTTTTTTTTCGATCCAAGTGAGTTTTTATTAAATTTTTTTAATCCTTTTTGTTGGGTTGATAAAGCATAACTTCGAAGTTTAAGTCTGCTGCAATAGATTTGGCACTCAGATCTGCAAATTAATTACCTCTGATTCCAATGTGTGCTGGCACCCATACTAATTTTATTTTCGAGCCAAGGGATATTATTTAATCCCGAATTTGGTTGATAACAGGTGCATGATGTTTAACGTTGTTGATGGCGGAAAGTACAGATAAACAGTCGGTGCAGATAATGGATTTCTTTTTACTTTTAGTTGCCATTTGTGTTGCTTTTAGAACTGCTAAGGCTTCTACTGAAAATATGGAAAAGTAGTTTGGCAGTTTTTCTGCAGATTGGAGTACGCCGTTTTGGTTAACAATTGCCATACCTGTGCCCATGTCACTTTTAGAGCCATCAGTATACAAAAATTCCAGATGTTGGTGGGGAAGTAACTTAATAGTTCATGGAAGAGTTGGATAAATGTTTTCTTAGGAGTAGCGTCTTTGTTGTGCTTGGATAATCTGATGTTGATAGCTTCTTTTGGCAGCAACCAAGGAGGATATTTTTCAATAACCGATTTATTCACTTTTGGAATAATTCCAATATTTCTTGCAAAATGTAATGCTTTGTATAAGGTGGAAGGTTGTTTTGGTACCTTTTTTCGTTTCAAAATTTTTGATGAATCTGCAAGAATAGGGCAACAATATGATTCGCAGATTTTAGGAATGAGTCGGAATGTCAAAATCTCTATCCGGTCTTCAATGCTTGAGAAGCCTCCTTCGACAAGCATGTTTTTTATTGGAGATGTCCTAAAAGCTTTCAACGGTGTCCTTATCGCTGCATGGTATGGAGAACTGAGGGTCTTCAAGTTTGTCTTCGCGCACTTGCCATACATAGCTAGCCCATAATCAATCTTTGACAAAAGAATAGTTTTGGTGATATGAATAAGTGTGTTTATGTGAACATAACTATTTCTTGAGGATAAGTATCTTAAAATATTTAGCCTGGAAACTAGATTCTTTTTTAATTCGAGACAGTGATTCTTAAAGTTAAATTTACAATCAAAGATTACACCTAGTATGCTTAAATTATTAACATTTGGCATATTAATATTACTTAAACCTACATCGAAACCAGAGCAGTTTGTTTTTCTGCATATATGCAGATGTTTGTTTTTGTCAGAGGATATTAATGCACCTGATTGGATACACCAATTCCCAATGTCGTTAAGTACTTCATTAAGCAAATGAGAACATCGGTTTGTATCGTTACATTTGGACATTATATATAAGTCATCTGCATAGAGAGAATGAATGGTGATAATTTAAATTTAATAATTATTTCACTTAACTCGTTATATGCTATGATGAAGAGAACTACCGAAAGGGGAGAACCTTGTGGTAAGCCGTTTCTTAAGTCATGTATATCTGAGAATGTGTTGTTAACTTTGGATCTAAATTTTCTATTTAATAGGAATGACTTTATAAAATTATACATTCTGGGTCCGATTTTCCATTTGGATAATGTGTTAAGTATGACGTGTATGCCAATGCGGTTAAAGGCTTTCTCGAAATCAATCGAGACTAACGAGACATGGTTTTTGGATGAAAGAGCTGATGATATACATTCATCTATGTGCAGTAGTGAGTCAATACTACTACGACCAAATTTAAAAGCGACTTGATTTGTGTTTATGAGATTGTGTCTTTCAATGTACCACAACAACCTTTTAGAAATATTTTTTTCAAGGACTTTGCTAGAGCAAGGTAACAGAGAGATGGGTCTATACCGGTTTTTAATTGTTTCTTTGGCTTAGGTATTGGGATAGTAGTGGCAGTTTTCCATGCCTGAGGTATAACCCCATGCTCAAAAATTTTATTGAACAATGCCATAATACGCGTTTTAATTTGGAATATAATTTATATTCATTGAAGTATTTGCTATAGTTTTCATTTGTTATAAATGTTTCAAATAGAAATAAAATATCATGTTTTTTTACATATTTAAATAAATCGGAACTACATATTTTATTTGCCATACCGGCAATATTATAAGAAAGAATTTTAAAATTATTATTTTTAATGTTATTACACTTAATTTTATATTACTTTTACTTGCATGACAGACGGCAGCACTGCTTCAAATACGTTGTGAAGTTGGTTGTTCTGTCAAACTTGCAGATGGCGCTGCTAGCATCCCATCCTTATTGACAATTATAGTTGACGTTTTGCTGACGTGCTGTTGTGATTTATTTGTTTTCGATTGTGAAAAATTAATTATTTCATTTTTTATTCCGATGTCACCAAATAATTCGTGTAGCACCTCAAATCCATCTCGATTGCCAGAAAAGAATTTTCCTTCTTGTGTTGTGTGAAAAGTTTTTCCATTTACAACCATTTGCAGACCTAGGATTTGTGGAGAAGCTGATGAATGTTTGGTCTTGATCGCTCTTCGAATTTGCAAGATTTGTTCTCGTCTTCTTAGTTCGTCTCTGGTGTACTCAGTTCACGTACACACCGCTTCCTTTGAGCTTGCCTGAGCTCTTAAGCAGCTCTTAAGCAGCTGAAATGTGTTTGTTCTTTGTTTCTAATAGTACAAGTTGCTGACTTCCTTTAGATTTCAATGTAGTTACATCCTCTATATCAATGTTTTGATCCAGAAGTTTTTTTGTGATCTCATTGTTTGATTTGCGGATATCATCGCACATACGAATAGTTGGTGGTAGAGTGAAAATTATTTTTTTTTCCTTAGAACGCTTCTCCAACGGTTCCATTTTGTTTTCGAGTGTATTGTCATTTTGTTTTAACTCCTCAAGTTCTTGTGCAAGGGTCTCATTTGAAGCTTTCAGATTCTGCATTTCGGCAAACATGTTTTTGTTGGCAAATCACTAAGTTTGCTTTCTAAAGTTTTTGTAAGCATTTCTTGCAGTTCAGAAACAGTCGTTGATGATACAGCCATTTTGTTAGTATGTGTTTTTTTGCTATTACGGGCTAGCTCCGGAGATGTTTCTAGCAAATTTCTTTTGTGTGTTTGTTGCATTAGAATTCACTGAATTTGGTGTTTAGTTCTCTTACTGAATCTTTTAGTTTTAAATAATTTAAGTTTATTACTAAAAAAAATATTAAAGGGCTTTTTATTTCACGATAAAATACAGAAAATAAAATATTTTTTTAAGAGCCGTGGTTTTTCACTTTTGCAACTTTTGACAGATCAACGGTCAATCCCAATAGTTGTGTAACTATCTTAAAGCTAGACAAAAATGTTTAAAACTAGCCTAATTATCAATAACTTACAACTAATTTACTGGCCCTTTACGGGTGCTCTAAATTAAACAATAACTCTTAAAACTAATGTCTTTCGACCTTAAACCTATTTTAATCAAATCAAATTTTTTTTATTTATTTTATATTTGAAGAAACTTTTACAAAAAAACTTGGTATCTTATCATTTTTTTCTTTTTAATTTTTTTTTAATTTTTTAAATTTTTTCTTACTTATAAACTAAACCTTAATATATATTAAAAATAATTAAAACTACTTAAAATACCTAATAATACTTAAAACTACTTAAAAGCTAGAACAGCCACAGCAGCATTTTTTTCGTTTTTAAATTTTTTTTTGTTTATTTTTTATATGCATGCAGACACACACCAACATGCAACCCACCCATACATGTTCATACGCACATACATATACGTACGCACATACATGTACAGACACGCAGATACATGCACGTATGCCCCCGCATACATACATATTTTTAATTTTTTTTGGTGCCACCCTGACTGTTCCCTATACCTAATTGCCCTAAATCTATGTAAGTCGGCCAAGATATAATATCTTCATCGACTTTAAATATCACGATGCTGTTCAGAGAGCCACCAGAACTGGTTCGCCTGTTTCGCCCTATCCCTCCGCTCGCGATCGGACACAGTCCTACTGAACCGAAGGCGCTCTTCTCCACCTTGAGCGATGACGTCTCGACCATACAGGAGTCGCCTATCCACAGTTTTCCGGCTGACGTGGTAGATAAGCGGAACCGCCCCTCCATCAGCCCTCGACTGTCTAAATAGAGGAATGCCTCGGGAGGGATGTAGCCACTTAACCGCGCACTCTCGAAATATTGGTTATTTGGGTAATACGCCCCAAAAATTAAGTTGTTAGTTGAGGACATCGCTCTTGCAACGTGACCCCGAATCAGCTTAAACAAAAAATTATCTATTCTGTTTATGTTGGCTCCGTTGTATAGAACCTGGTTGGAATAATATCGTTTGTACTCCGACTCTGGTGTTCTGTGTAATCCAAAGCAACGTCGAAAACACTGCCTCTCAAACACCCGAATCTTTTCCATTTGAGATGAGGTAACGTTGAACCACACCGGGCATCCATATGCAATCATCGGCCTGATGAGGGCCATGTAGCAAATCACCTTCACCCTGCTGTCAAGACGACTGCTATAAAACAATCGTTTTGTCAGGGCAAAGGCTCCCCTAGCCCTGACCAGAGCAGCACCTATATGTCTGTCGAAATACAAGTACTGATCCAACCAGATGCCAAGGTACCTTACTACACTTTTACTCGCCAGTGGCTGTCCATGTGGTCCTACGATCACCAGCTTGCGCCAGTTCTTTCTCGTATCCCTTGAGGCGCTAGACAACGAAGTCCTAAACAGAATTGTTTCTGATTTCTGGAAATTGATTTTCAACTTCCAGTCATCACAATATCGCTGAATCTTGTCGAAATCACGCTGCAAAAGAATTTTGATGACCTCAACTGTTGGAGCTGTTCTGTACGCAATTAGATCGTCGGCGTACGCAATTGCCTGAGTTAGACTACCTATCAGATCGCTGGTGTAAATGCTGAAGAGAATCGGCGAGTTAACCTCTCCCTGCTGAAGACCATTGTTAATATTAAACTGTGCTAGAAGTTACATTGCCACTCTTGACAACAAACTTTCTACCATTTAGCATGTCATAAAGCATGTACAATAGCGGTTTACTTATACCAAGTCTGGCGAGCTTTAGATAGAGACCCTCTAAAAATACGGTGTCGAAGGCCTTCTCCAAATCAACCAGACAGGCACCCGTAGACTGCTTTTTAGATTTGTTCCATTGGACATCAGAAACGAGCTTAGGCGCGGCATGAATTGTGTCATGTCCCGTCCTAAAACCGAACTGATTATCCGGTATGATTTTGTTGTCCTCCGCCCACTTGAACAGAGCCCTATTTATAACCTTTTCGAATACTTTGCTGATACTCGGAAGAAGACTTATCGACCTGAGATTCGCCGGATTAGAAATGTCCTTTCCCTTTTTAGGGAGAGGATGCACCACTGCTGTCTTCCACCGCACTGGATAATATGCATTTTTCAGCGCGTTGTTGAACAGTGTGGTATATATGTCAACTGCTTCTTGAGGCAAATCTCGTAGTACAACGTTGGATATACCATCGACTCCTGCTGATTTCTTTTTCTTTAGTGAATCAAAGATGAGCTGGAGCTCAATCTTCGAAATTAACAGGGAACTGGTCCCATTTCGCTCGGCGATTATGGCGTTTGCCAAATGTTCATCATTAAACCCGGTAAAACCAAGGTTCTCAGATCGCCACTCCGTTATATCGTTCCGGAGGTAAAAGTGTTGAACCAGAGCTCTGCTCTCCAGGTCATGGTTCGGGCGAATGCTAGCATTCACCTTGTACACTTGCTGGAAAGCAGCCCCCACAGCCTCCACCTTCTCCTGCAGATATTCGATTATGAAGAGGTCATCGTCCAAGATGACGACATCTGGGTCTATGCCTGCTGTCAGAAGTACGTCTCTGTTTTGTGTCGTCCTCTGGAGCTTAAGGCACGGAAGGTCGTTTTGATCTTTTCTTCTGAATATTTTATTAATTTGTGGGAAAATACTCGGGTCGGTAGCGTTCACGGCCCGAATTTTGTTGTCCCAAAACAAACTAATGGATAACCTATAATTTTCTTTGATCAATTGGTTGATGTTTTTGATGGACGACTTCAGTGTCCTTATCTCCAGATATCGTGTGTCAGTAAACCGTCTGTACACGCGTTTTAGTCTTGTCAGTAAGCCACTCTTTTGTCTGTGTAGTGCATCAATTGTCGCGTTACGGTACAGGTCAGTTGCGTTAAGTTCTTTGTATTTCGGTATTGTCCTGTTCATTGTTCGTTGAATTGTTTCGTCCATTTGTTCTAAGTATCTGTCAATTTCAGTATTTGTCATGTTCCTGTCATTTGGTGGGGATATACCATTTGATCGTAATTCGCTCAATAAGACGTTCGAGAAGCGTGGCCAGCGCATCTTACTGTAATTGTAAGCATGCACCGGTACATACTCCTCTAATTCCATAAGCGCGTTCGGAAGTTGTATTACGGCGGCGAGTCCACAGTGGTCACTGTCGTACCCGATCGTTCTTAAACAATTTTTAGGCCGATGGCCCACAGTATCAGTAATTGTTAGTCTTGCGTCTTTCAACAATAGATCCAGATAGGCACCGCTTCTTGGAAACGATGGCCTGTCTGTAGCGAGAAGTTCAATGCGATACTCCAGGTTGTATCGACCCATCCAATTATACAGATGGTTACCACGAGGATTTTGTATTTGATTTCCCCAATCTATATGTTTGGCATTCAAATCACCAGCCAATATGTAGTAGTTTTCTTCCGAGCTCAATCTTAAGCACTCAAAAAGCTTTTCAAGCTCTGTTATAAACTGTATGGGCTGAGGTGTTTCCGGTGCATAGGCAGCGATCACATACATTCGCTTCCCCTGTTAGAGATGAATGCATATGATGCATGCCTCTAACGTCCGAAATTTACGCACATCACTATTATATATTACCTTATGACTAATGCCTTTACGTATAAAGATTGCGACGCTCACTCTTCGAGTGGAGTTGGGTCAGTCTCTCCTTACGATGTTGTAATTGTTGTTAGTCAATTTATGTTTCTGGTTAAGCTTAGTTTCGCTAGCCATAAACACATCTGGACTTATGTCTTTAAGCAATTGGAATAAATTCGCTCTACGTTCGGTCCTAATAAGTTAATTTACATTCACAGCTAGGATCTTAAACGGCCTCTCCGGCAGCGCGCCCTTAACCTCTAAGTTGCGTTAAGCTCGGCAAAACAGGGTAGAGATAATCCACCCTAGTCGCCTGCTCCCTGATCTGGTTTTGGAGGCCGTTCAACTGGCCCTGGATGGCCAGTAGAACGTCCAAAATATCCACCTGTGCCGTCGGAGCCTTAGGCAAGGGGGCCTGTTGGGCGACCTTTGGTGTAGGCTGTACCGTGCTTCCCCTTCCTGACGCCATTTTGGCGTAAGAAATTTGGGGGTTGACGGGCGTTGTTGTAGGAGGGCGCACTGTTGGACGCTTTTCTACCACTGTTTGCTTTGCTGCTTTATCGTTCTTTATAAGCTGAAACGCCGGGCATCCCCGATAATTAGCGGGGTGTCCGCCGCCTCGGCAGAGTACACATTTAAGCTGGGTCCTATCTGCGACCCGTTCCTTTCCTAACTTGCATTCATCTGCATTGTGGTTCTCTCCACACTTAACGCAGCGTGACTGCATTTCGCAGTTTGCTGCGGCGTGGCCGAACTTTTGGCAGCGTATGCATTGAAGTATGTCGCCGCGCCTTTTTAATTTGTCCCAAGTTACAACCTGTTAGTTGAGGACGGATATACTCCTCAAACTATCCAGTTTGCTGCAGGGTGAGAGTTGAATAAGGAAGAAGGGAAGGCTCCGCTTCTCCCGCCTAGCTCTAACTGTAGCGAACGGCTTGACCCCCATACATTCGAGATCGTTATTCGCTTTTTGGCGGAGTTTATTTAAGAGCAGCTGTGGTTCCGTGCAGGAATCTATGCCCTTCAAAAGGACCGTTTGAAATTTTTCGGTTTTAGGGGTGAAACTAAAGAATTCAGTAGTAGTTTCTTTCAGCAAATCTTTAATTTTTTTGTGCTGTTCCAGTGTGAAGCACTGGATAGCATGCGTATCGTTATTTAATCTTTTAATAGTAAAATTTTGACCTATGGTCAACTTACATAGATTTATGGTATCCTGTAACTCCATTTTATAAGTATTTATGGGTGGCACCTTTTTTTTCGTAGTAGGCGGCTGTGGCTGCTGCTGAGACTGACTTTTCTGCTGCTGTTGATTCTGCTGATTTTGAATCTGCTGCTGCTGTTTTTCTTGCGGTTGTTTCTGAGCTTGTGTCTGCTGCTATTGCTGTTGTTTTTGCCGTTGTTGTTTTGGCTGCTGCTGTGGCTGTTGTTTTTGTAATTGTTCTTTTTTCTGAAGTTGTTCTTTTTCGTCGAGTTCTTTTAGTTGTTTCGCTCGGCGCGCTTCTTGGCTGGCCTTAGCTTTGCTTTTTATCAATTGGATTTCTACCTCCAAAGCTTCAATTTGGGCGACCATTGTTTGTTCCTCGTCCTCCTCAGATGACGCCTCTGATGTGGAGAGGTTCACGAAGGCAGTAGCAGTACTATCGCCCGTCGTGAAGTGCCCTTCTCCTTCCTCAGACATATATGCTATACCCTCTTCGGGTGAAGTGTCTAGCTGGGTTTGTCTTGCTGCCTCTGACATCTCGTCTATATCGGACGTATGCACCCCAGCTGGCACCTTTGCTGAGGTGGCCGTGGATCTCCTCTTTACCAAATTTGGTGCGCACTTGATCCTCTTTCTGCGCTTCTGATTTACATCGGATGATGTTGCCGTTGTTGTTATTGGTGTTGATGTTGTTGCTGCAGAATCACTGCTTGTAATTGGAACATCTTTCGATGTTCCCTCAGCTGATGCCATCGCTGGCCTCATTGGCCCTAGGACACCTTTCGATGCCCCGGTGCTTAAACTCCTCCTCCTTTGATTGTTTTCCCAACCAATAAAGTTTTCCACTTCACGGTTGTGAAAAAAGCAGCTAAAGTTTTGATGCCCGGCTGGGAATCGAACTGGCGACTCTCGGATTCTCGGTCGGCCACTGTAACACTGTGCTACTGCACCACTTATGGAATGTTGACTTAATGTAAAACTTAAGCTCACACACGAAATTTAATTTGGAAAAACTGGGAAGCCGAAAACGTGTTAACACCTCCACAGTACGAGATCGACTGACATTACATGCTGTTTAGGCATTGAACTAACAACATATGATTAAGTTAAACTAGTATACCGATAAAATATGACAAAGAATAAAAAAATTAATGCAAATTATAAGGGACATAAATAAATAAGACTCGGCAATTTCTCCGCATTAGTTCAGCCGCCATCCCTGGAGATAAAATCTGAGACAACAACCACCTACAGTCACCAAACATCGCAAACGGTTTTTATTGTTAAATTAATATCAAACAGCCAATAATGTTTCTGGTGTGTGTACTCAACGAACGCATTTTCCATGGACCTAAGTGATTTTAGCAGTAATAATTTCATTACTTTGTATACGCACCGTCCAACCACTGACCGCCTACATTACATTACTATATATACTATACCATAGAAATGGCAAAACCTTTCAGAAACAAGAAAACGTATTAAGAAAACCAAACTTTTTTATAAGTATAAATACAAATATAAGTTGCTTTTTTATTGTTTTATCTAAAGCAATGTTAACATTTGCCTGAAATGTGTAAATATTTATTACATGTAAAAAAAACTTAGTAGCTATTTTGTATACGCGATAAGAATTACACTGACTGAATTACTTGACTGAAAAAAAACAAGAATTTCGAAATTTATACATTCCAAAAAATCAGATAAATTTTATATGAAAAACTCGAACAAATTAATTTTAAGGGACAGCCAAACATAAGAAAAAAGTTAGGTGGCCGACCACTGGCTCTACCACCCTAATTGAGTACAATCCATTAACTGGAGAAGTTAATACACTTACTTAAATTGTTTTCGGGCATTAACCATTGACCCGACAGCTGATCATTGCTCACGAAGCGCATAGCATCCGCAACCTATTTGGAAATACCCCCAACCCACCAGCAGACAAATCATATGGCACCCAACATATTCATATTCATTTCTGGCAATAAAATGAATCAAATTTTGGCTCCCATATATAACTAGATATATGCGCTATAGATAGCAGCTGAACAACAGATACTTCTATCAGCACAGGCAAGCCGCACTGCTACCTTCTAGTGACCCTACTGAGGGCAGTTCTCGTTGCTGGTGGATAAAAAGCAATGTTCGTCACTCTTCCCATGGCAGATAAAACCTCTTTTTTTAATGCTTTTATGTTTGCATTTTTTTTTATTCTCGGGAAGAAAACAAATAAACTACCAAACCAAACATCATTTGCGAACTCATGAACCTATACATTATTCTTCATCAGTGGAATCATCGTTTATTATTTTGTAACTGAAAATGTAGTGAATTGTAAGAATTCAATTCATTTGAAATTAGATAACTGATGAAGAAATGCGCAACCGTTTTCTAATGAAATCATAACATACTACTCATCGATGGAAATAGTCGATGAATCCGTTGATCAACTCACCAAAAAAATTCATTGATGCCGAAATTTCCTACTGGGTTGGATCGTTGGCTGGTGGAGATTGACTTTGGATTTGGGTGATCAGTTGTGTTTTGAAATTGGTTGTTGGTTGTTGGATTTAAAAGAATCGAGTTGGTTTTTGAAGTGAGAAGCAAGCAGTCAGAAGTGACTCTCATTGTGGTTACCGTCGCGTGTACTTGGTCTTGGTTGGAGTTGGTCTTTATAGTTCGTGTTTATAATTATCCAATCAAATTGTACTTTTAAATAAAATTATTAAACTATCAATTTTGTGTTTGCAGAGTGCCCTTTGGAAAATTTAAAGAAACCTTTAGACTCGAGTCCCTTGATTCCGGAAGAATAAGTCCCCCTCAAATTGAATGTGCTTATATGATGATTTATCAGTAGAGTCAATTTGTTGAGAACGCATATCTAAATTGCGAGAAAAACTTCAAAGTGGTTTTGTTTACGTTAGGGGTACTAAAAAAAAACAATGGCTGCAATCCTTACTCAATAATGTAAACCTAGAAGTCTTCAACCTCGAAGAAGATAGTTATTACAGATGTCCAAATTTAAATGAACTTAAAAAAATGTATCCAAAGATAACATCTAAATGTTTCAAAGTGTGTATATCTTAAACAAATTTATTAGTGAAGCTAAATATTATAATTAATAGTTCAATAAAAAAAATGTGCAACACTTGATATTTTTTCTTTTCTTTTTTCATATTTACATATCAATTTCAAAATCTATTCTATAATGACACTTAATTTGTTGATACATTCAGTGTATATAGTATGTTGTTCAAGACTGAAGTTCAACATTTTACTATAAAATTTCTGCCTATGTATAATTTTGCAAAGACAATTTTTTACAGCTGCCGACTTAACACAGATTGCTTTTTTTATCCCAGCTGCGTCTTCTATATCTATACTATACATTTTGGCTCTTAGCCCAATAAATTCCTTCATTCTTCTACTATTATTTTCATCCTTCATATAACCTAATTTTTTGACATTGAGCTGAGCAATACCATAAGGATTATGAAGCGGATAATCTGAATTGTCAAACATTTTAATTATATCAGTCTTAATATCGTTGTAAAAGTCATCAGTTCGTATTTGATAAATAAATGAGTCAGTATGCATATAAGCCAATTGTAGGTTGTTAGTAAATTTTGGTTTCATACAAGCATAGTGAAAATCATACATTTTATACTTTGAAATCTCTAAAACACAGAAACCCAAGTATATAGGCTTAGTATGGACACTGTAAATTCGTTTTAATTGTATAGCAGCCATAGTTTCGGAAAATTCTAAAATACTATGAAAATTTGGCTTAGCTATAAGAGCACGACTACCGAGATGTCTGCTTGTACTTTCTACTGAATCGACAATTCGAACATCTTTTCTTGTGTCTTATTACAGAGTCTACGCTGATCCTTTTCAAACTTTGTGGTTGCTTTTTTTATTTTTAAGCATTTTTAAGCATTAAACCATTATCAAGGCATTGAATTAAGTTATAATAATGTATTATGTAATTTACCTTATTATTTAAATCGACAATTAATTTTTGATCTGATTTGTCAGTCAGTGAAATGTTTGAAGGACAGAAATGAAGATCATTATTATCATCATGTATTTCTATAGGGTATTCGAGATCTACTTCTAAAACATAACCAATGTTTATATTTGAAACTAACCATTCTTTAATCCCATCTATATTAGCTGGAGGTTCAATCCATTTAAAATCTGAATGTGGTAGGTAGTCACACATTGCCCAACCGAATAGGTTATTAGCATTAAAATAAATTAAATAATCAGATGGTTTATTTGAATCGTAAGCTACACTGCGTTAAACCTCCTCTTATAACCTTAGCGAAAAAGTTATACATATTAATATCTGTAAAAAGTTCTAGTCTGCCACCTGTTTCTTTCCACATGGCTTCCCACGAAAAACCTGGTAAATTATAATAGTGACATGGGGCTAGACCGTAAATTGTGCTAGAATCAATTCTGAATGTTTCGAAAATGTCTGCTAGAATTAAAACGTCTGTTTTCAAATAGTGTTCGAAATATTCTCTTAAGCTACGGCGTTAAAATGTTACCAAACTTTTACAGCGTGATTATATAAATCTTGGCTATAATCCTTTTCAATCAACGAATTTCTAAAAGATTCAATTGGGGGGAGCTCTGTCTCATTTAATTTTTCTACAGAATCTAAATAGTCACAGTAGAAAACACCCTTACTTAAGTCATTAGTTGAAAAGATTCATCATATTTGAAAAATGATGTTAGTATTTTAAAATCTTTTTTGTCATCTAAGGTTTTTGCTATGCTGTCAATGTTAGAAGGTATGAATCCAAATGAGTCTATGAATCGTAATTCTAGAAACTCTCCTAGATTGCTACTTATTATATTTTTGGTGAAATTGATATATATTTCTCTTTGTTGAGAGGAATATTTCAGTGGCCACAAGCCATAACAGCTTAAGTCGATTTTTCATACTTTTTAGGAGGGCAGTTCAAAGTTTCAAAAATTCACTGGGAATAGGAAAATTGTTATTTTTAAGGTTATTTAATTTCAAAATAAAGAAAAAGTACTCCTTTATCATGTGTCAAGAGAAAATAAATGTAAGACTTTTTGTAAAGGAGTGATTTAAGAAATAAACACTTAAGCTCTTATGGTTTATTGCTTATTAAAAAAATAAATAACGTATGTCCAGTTAGGTTGTTTTGCTTTATTTATTGTTTTACAAACAAATTTCTTAAATCAAGTTAGGCTCTTATGGTGCGTTAAAGTAAGATTACTAATTTATCTATATGGACTTAGGTCGTTTTGCCTTCAGTGAAATGTCGCGATAGAGTTCTTTATGATAAGTTAAGTTTTTTGTTAACTAAAGTTTTGAACACTCGAAACCATAATTTTAAGATATGTGGTAAATGGATTTTATATAAAGTAGTTGTCCCAGTTAACGTTGTTTTAATTTTTTAGTAAAAACCCATTCCTTTATCAACTAGACGTCACCAAGCAATCGAAAAATTGAGATTAAATTAATAATACATTACAAGAAATAGGAAATGATTATATTTGATGAGCTTTCTTTTGAAAAATGGAATAATATATTTATGTTGCAATATCGAATATTTATGCATAATAATAGGTGCGTTTAATTTTCCCAAAAATCTATATAGTTGACCCTGTAATAAAAAAACGATCTGCGTTATGAATAATTTTTACTTTTCGTGATTGCTAGTTTTGGTTTATTTTGACATTTCACCATTTGAAGTTTTTTTTTTTTTTTTGCAGAAGTATCAACATTTGCGAAAGAAACCCGCCATCTGTTGGTCAGAATTATAACTAATTTCTGGGTTTCTGAAATAAACCCCGCTAGAAACATAGATAATTGTTGTTTTTTTGTGTGACAAAATTAACCCTAACCCGTATTAATGAAAAATAAAACGCGCCTATTATAGCTAAATAAAGAAAGATTAAATTAAAAATACTTCAAATATACGATTACTTATATATGTATGTCTTCAGTTTTCTTTTTTAACGGTTTGTCGGTCTTTCAATCACTTTTTAATTTGATCGCATCAATAATCAAATAACAAAAAGAATTCCAGAATAAAAATTTAATGTACAATGTTGCGTATACTTACTTTAAGTACACTATTTCGTCTTTATTGTAGAATGTGCTTTTCTTCTTCACCTATTCGTTAATGGAAAATATAAGAAAATAAAAAATCAAATATTTGAAATGTTTGCATTTTTGATGTTTGTTGTTTTATTGTCTTTTATAAAGTGTTCATGTGAACTTACATCCAGCAATTTTTTTCTCCTTTGAAATGTAAGGTATTTCTATGACGCTTGAAACTTGGCTCACATTTACTGCACCAGCTCCTTTTTTCCCTATTTTTAAAATCTTGAATGGTTCTTGGTCATCTAAAGAATATTTAAAAGACACCTCACTAACACTTTTTGTGTAGCGTAACCAGCGAACAACATTCCAGGAAAATTTACTACTTTACTATCTTCACCCATTCTTTTCCAGGAAAACTTGGACTTGGACAATCTTGCAAAATCATAAAAATCCCTCCATTTCATTTCTATGGCTTCCATCTTTGTTGCAACCGAACCGACTGTCTCTTAGTGTTTCTATTTTCACATTTGTTTTCTTTTTCTTCCGCTCGATAAGAGCATGATCGCTGTCGCATTCCATGTGGGTATGTCCTGGTTCGAGGAACTTATGAGCTATTTGATCAACATTTTCTGAGTGCAATATAAATAAAATAAACATTGCAGCTACGAAGGAATTCTTGTTCTGTCCAGAGCAGCAATCACTGTAAAATATTATTTCCTTAGTTTCTTCTGGAATCGTCCTTAAAAGCTTGTAAAGGCAAGATGACACTTCATTCCCACCACGGCGCGCTATTCCTTCATGCCACATAAAATATTTTGCTGCATTGGACTCTAAGTCATGAACAGTTAAATTGAACGTCCAAAGTTGTCTTTTATAGAAACTTATGGAGTTTCTTAAAAACGGCGTCGGTGGGCACTGCTGGAGGTCAAAGGTAAACGCTTTAATTAATTTCGATTTTTTTGCGTCTGTTTTGTCAATGCGCTTTGCTTCGTAAGCCATGTCGGCCTTGCTTAAATGATTAGCTTTTTGTTCAATTAATTTGAATTTGATGTCTTCGGCTTCCGCAACTTTGATTTTGGAAACATACGAGTCGCAGGTAGAACATGTGTCAACATTTAGGGCTTTGAACTTTAAACCCATGTTTTTAAAAATTTGGGAATATTTTGACAGACTAACAGGATTTTCGGTTTCTGTAGTATAAAGGCGATGCATGGATGTAAGATTTAAGCTATTTGCCAAGCAAATCTTAATACGAACATTGGATTCAATTTAAAAAAAAGTAAAGATGAAATGATTTGTTTACAAAATTAATATATCTCAGTTCAAACTACAAATTTACTTACATCGGAGGAAGCCTACATCAAAATTTATCCTGTTCGATGAATATTGTGTTTCGTTTTGTACACTAAACGCAAAGTTAGGCATTTCAGGACGTAATAATTGTTGTATTGATGCAGGATAATCGTTGTTTGAACTTATTTCACAATTAATTTTCATTTCATTTAATATTTCTAAGTGTTGAATATAAATAAATATTTCTGATTTCGATCTGAGCTTCTTAACGAATTTCTTACCTATGTCAACAACACCAGGATATTGAGAAAGAAAATGTTCACCCTGAAAAATCCCATTTTCAAAACTCCGAATGTTTTCTAAAACGTAAGTTTATAACGATATGTAAGAATAAACATCGAAAATAGTGTTCATCAAAAGTTATTATTGAATTTTTAAAATTTTTAGACAATTAAATCGATATGTACCTAATCATATGCAATAATGGTCAGAAATCAAAAACATAAATATGAGCTTATAATTGTAGAGAGAATAAAACTATAAAATATATACACTATACACAAAATTTTGCGTAAATATGAATACATACACATATTAAAATAAAAAGTAATCGCTGGATTATCTGAAATTCGAATTCGAATTATAAAAGAGATAAATAAATCAGCCGTTTTCGCTTAGAGTGGAATGGAGTGTAGATACAAGTAAAGACAAACGGACACATACACATAAACAACGACAACAGCTAACGTGGCATGAAGATAAATTAAACTACCATGACATTCTAAATTATTGCAATATTTGTTAAAATCTCCAAATGTTTCATTTTACATACATATGTACATATACCAGACTGGCATTTAGATAAAATCATTAACTTACCTTTAGCCTCAGCACGCTCTGCGAGCCTCCTCGCCAATTGCATCATTTGCAATGCTCTGCCCGACATTTTATTTTCAATTTTTTGTTTATTCACTCACACTTTTTAATTCCACAAACCACAATAACTTTTTAAACAAAAAACTAACTTTTAAATTTATCTGATGCGACCGGACACAGCAAACCTAAATCAACTTATGACTCATCTCCCCACGATTTTGTTCGAGGCAGAAAAACCTATGTCTACTTAGATTTACGATTTTTCAAATTCAAATATGGAATAATGGCCTAACTCGATGTATTATTTTAAAATTACTAATATTAAGGATGCCATAACAACTTAAGTTAAATTAAGTGCATTTAAAATCAAAAATTTTATTATCCATAACAGCCTAATTCAAGTTACGAAAATAGTATATCTATTATGCATTTGGGAATAACAGCCTATCTTGAGTTATTAAATGGAAAAAAAAATACAGTTTTTAAATATGGGAAGACAAAGATATCCTAACTTAACTTAAAATTGTATGGCAAATTTTTTTTCTCAAAACGCCAGATAATTGTAGTTTATCTTGAGATAGGTTGTTATGGCAAGTCAAACTATTGATGCTGAAAAAACTTAACTTTAGTTATCAGGCGGTCGTTATAAAAAAAATATATTTTTAAGTTAAGTCTTTTTGGCTTATGACATTTTAAAAAATATGACTTAAGCTATTAGGTTTTTCGCTTATAACTTTTGTTTGAGAAAAGATACAGATCTACAAATTTGAGAGTCTATAGATCTTAATAACTGCACAACGGCTATTACAAATAGTCATTTTCGACTTAACTCGACTTAAGCGGTTATGGATTGCGGCCACAGATTTATAGGCCCTTTGATATTACCAAGCTCTTTTATAATAATTGTGTGTCATATCCGGTTAAGTTATGGAAAAAAGGAATACATTTAGGTACCTTATAATTTAAATTACATTTTCCAGTTAGATGGTTAGGATCATGAAACCTTACACTTCCCCACACTGGTTTCTTGCAGATATGACATGTTGTTGGTTGTTGAAATTTGATTTCATTCTGAGGTGTCATAGTCATTGGGATTTTCTTTCCCAAATGGTTTTGTAACTATTTTGACAGTCTTCAAGCAAGATCGCTATAAGATCGTATGTGCAGTCTTCACCTAGAATAAAAAACAAAAATTATTGTATTATATTACCAGACAATTTATATATTACTCGTACATAGGAAATGAGGATTTAGGAATAATTTTTACTTACCGGTGTATTTGAATAGTTTGTTTAAAGATGTATCAAATGAACATTTAACAAAATAGGACACAGCAATCGGAACATGTTTTTTTAATAGGTGTAGTCGATGATTTTGATGGGCCAGGTTGGCAACTATCAATATTCATCAGCATACACTCAAAATCTGCATAGATGACAAATGGCACTTCGAGCCATTTATATAGATGTTCAAACTCTAGTATATTTTTAGGAACATCTGGTAGTGTTGTTACAATTCTATCTATTCTATTACGCTAATTTTCATGCTTCTCAAATGCTTTATCTGTGTTGAGCCATTGCAGATGGCTAACTGATCGTTTATTATGAGTCAGTTGTGCTCCTATTAATCTGGACATATTTTTTATCCAAACATAATGGTTCCAATCGCCCTCTTGAATCAGTAATAAATTTATATGCTGTTGTCTTTTGTGTTGAGAGTTGAAATATGCGCCGACGACTCTATAACTTTCTCCTGCTGAATTTTTTCTATTTCGAAAACATTTATACTAATTATTGGATTGAGTGTTTTAAAGATCGATATGTCTTTAAATTGTAAAGGGAACTCTAAATTTGCAAAGTCAATTTGAATTCCACTCATTCAACTTATCACATCGTCTTAAATGTTTTCAACCTCATAACCACTTGGTCTATTTGTATGTACATCTGTGGGATAGAGAGCTGATATACCTACCCATTTGAAACACAATTCATCATTATTTTAATATTTTCAAACTTCAGCACATTCTCATCTAAAAGAATGCTTAACATAACGTTAGTTTTTCCACAATTAGATGGACCTATAATTATCCCGCGAATACTATTAGGAAAAAATTGTCCATGCTTCATTTTTTGTTTTACATTTCCCTAAAAATTTTGGATACAACTAGATTCTTGCTGTCTTATAAACTTCATTTTGTTGAATGAATCATTTTCATATAAATCACCATGTTTTATAAACATTATTTCATAATGGCTCCTTACTTCTAGTGCAACAGTTATATAATGATTGATTTTAGAACATCATCAGTTTGTTCTAATAATTCTGCGAGAGGAAACAGATTAATAATTTTTTATTTTTGGTCACGAAAAACAACCCGGAAGTCAACTTGGCATATAGGCCGAACCAGACCTGAAGACGAAACCCGACAAAAATCGCCGTTCAGACGTAGTTTATAAAATAAATTGTCAGGGGAAAACGGATGAATCCTGCAATCTTTGCTACATCGGCACCACCAAACAACGCCTTCGGCAAAGAATGGCGAACCACAAGTCAGATATTCGCCTAAAAAGTTCTGAGAAGACGGCACTGGCTTCTCACATCGTTGACACCGATCACACACCAAACTTCGAGGGAGTGGAGATCCTTGCCACAGAAAAACATACATCTAGACGTTACACACTAGAGACACTGCATATAATTAACAACAAAAATAATATGAACCGCAAACAAGTCACACAATATATATCTGCCGCTTACTGTTCATTAGTTTCTGACAATAAATATCATAAAACGTAGACTAATCAAATGAGAAGTGTTCAAAATCTGTTTTTAATCTGTTTTTTTTTATATGTTTCAAACAAATTATTGTTATGTATATTAAAAATCTTAAAATTTAACGTTATGTAAGTCATATTCGTTTACTTGTATCAATATGTACAACATTATACGAGTATCTCTGTTTAAATTTGTAAATAAAGACACCCCTGAAGAAGACGGCAACCACCGTGGAAACGATGGGAAAATAAAATGAAAATTGCTTTCATTTAATCATCATTACGACCAATAAAGCCGACGAGAATCACTTCTTAAGAATTCTCGAAAGTCCAAAGGAAACAGATTAATTAATTCTTTAATAAACAAGCTTCCATTTGAGTTACACCTCCCACCTTATAACTTTTGCGCCCGGAACTAAACTTAAGGAGCGTCTTGCTAGAGGAGATCGGGGAATAAATCAACTAGATGAAACTTGCCGTGAACACGATATAGCTTACAAAAAAAGTAATAATATAAATTACAGGCATACAGCCGATAAGATTTTAGCTGGACAATCATGGCAGAGGTTCAAAGCTAAGGATTCAACTTTATCAGAAAAACTAAACAGTCTTTTAGTTACTAACATGATGAATGCTAAATCTACTCTTGAACTGGGTATATCATCAAAAATAAAGAAGAAGAAGAAAAGCCGTCAGTGTCATAGAATTAAGAAAACTAATTTATTTAAAAATGCAGTAAAAGAAGCGGCAATTAAAAATTTGAATTCTGTAGATACAAATAAATTAGCAACGGCTGCTTAACATGCAGATAGACAAATTATTAAGGAAAAACGAAGCAGTATTAAATTACCCAGAAGAATACCAATTCCAAATTTGGAGGATTCTTACCATTGCTTCCTATTTTAGCAGGATTATCTGATGTAGGTTAAGCGATTCAAAGATCGGAAGAAAACAGTTAGAAGAAAATACCCGACATAATAAAGCTATGGAAATAATAAAACTTAAACAAGGAAAGGATCTCTATCTAAAACCATATAAAAGTGGGTTGGGATTATTTTTAAGTTCACAGGAATCAAAAAACTAATAAAAATGCTTCCAAACGGTCCTCTCACTAACATAGATATATTTAATTTTGGTAAAAAGTATATTCCAAATTTCCGAGGAGTTTTCATGAAGGATACATTGCCGAGCAAACCCTTTAAAATTGAATATGGGGTCGTAAAATTAAATAAAAATAGCGGGGTCGGTACACATTGGGTAGCTTATAACAAAAATAAAAATAAAGTTAAATATTTTGATAGTTTTGGAAATTTAAGACCTCCACAGGAAATAGTAAGATACTTACATGCAAATAATAACTATTAAAATTATAATTGTTTACAACGTTTTAATACCCTTAATTGCGGTCACTTATGCTTGGAGTTTCTTCTAAGTCAAAATAAATAAGATATACACTATAACATTTGTTTCATTTCTTTCACACCGATAATGTCGATAACACTTACGCTGAGCGGAAACAAGTCTACTCTCACCACATAGTACTTTGTGAAGGGAGCACACCAGCGACCACTTAATTAATTGTTTTACATCAAACCATACTTCGATACTTGACACTTACTTCCCAGCATATGCATTGCCTTAAGCACCAGATACCTACATAACAATCAAAATACGATTCATTGATTTGCCTTCCACTTCTGGGTAATAAAAAGATACACATATATCCGACTCGTAGTCGTAGTCAATGAATAACAAAAAACCATAAGTATCATATTACCCTGATGGCATGAACGGCGCAAGTAAACAAAGTGCATACACATAGAACATTAATGGGTTGCTCAGCGGTCATCGGCTTGGGCACCATAATATTTCAACTAAGCATTATGCCCAGTGAATTATGTCAATTAAGATAGCTGGTTATTTACCCTTAGCCTTATAATTATGCTGAGTTGTGGATATCGATTGTAAGTGGGCCAATAATCGAAGTATGGATTTGATTTCGATAACATTAAAAATTATGTATAAATAGCCATAGCATTTTCTAATAAAGTTGTCTTCTCTCACAGAACACCAAACCAAAAAGATCTTTTTTATTATTCTTTTGTGCAGCTTGCGAGCTAAGAAGAATTTGAAAAATACTTTTTAAAATACAACTGAATAAAACCTCGAGTGCATTAGCCAGAGGTCCGAGCTGAGGCATTCATTTCCAAGCGATTTGTTCTTTTTGTATCCCAGACCTCTCAAAAGCATCAACCAATTTTACTACACTTTGCATGGCGATCTTGCCATCATAACACCCTTCACACTTTACATGGCGATCTTGCCAGTTCAGTAAATTACTGAATTGTAACCAAACATCTCTACTTCTCTTCACATAAATAATTTTTGATGTCAATTGACCAGCTGGCGTTGGCAGCCGCCTATATAAAAAAAGCGAACGAACTCCTGCGACAAACATCTGTGGAGGATAAGAACGTTGGTCCTAAGCCAATCACCATCGAAGAATACAAACGGCGGACGGCCAGAAGAACAGAAACAGGAACCTTGCAAGATCAAGCGTAGAGAAGAATTATTGGAGCTTAATAGATTGGCCAACATACCAGGTCAATCGACGGAAATAAGAAATAGGTTCTTACTTCAACTCCGTCTGAAGAAGAAAGAACAAAGAAAGATCGAAAAAAATAAAAAGAAAGAAAAGAAAAAATTCGACAAATTGTTCGAGGAAACCTTGCAAACAGCTAAAGACGCGCTGAAAAGTTTAAAATAATCGGTAAAACCCAATCAAAACAGGAAGAGGTCATCATCAACAACAACGGCCAGCAGAATAACAACAAAGGAGAGTTACACTATGATATCGACTTTACTATGGTAATAATAATAGTTTTAATTTTAATTATAGGAAAATATATTATAAATATTGTAAAGAAAAAATTTGAAAACAAAATCAAAAAACAAATAATAAAAAATAATAATATAAGAAGAAGAATTTCTGTTTAACAAAAAAAAATTAAAAACTAATAAAAAAAAAAAAAAAAAAAAATGTTTTGATATTAGAAATTATATATATATTTTTATATTATTACTCTATTACATTTGTTTATATGGACTTCGAAAAATTAGAAGAATCTTTGGGAAGTTTAAGAAATTGCTATAAAAGTTTAAAAAAATCTCCCACCCGTAAACGAAAAACAAAGGGAGCAAACTTAAAACTAAGAGAGATTTTAGAACTTTGGAATAGTTTTATTGAAGTTTTCACAAGTATCAACCAAAAAGATTTAAATAGCGAAGAACATAAATATTTATCTGAATTGACGACTAAAGCAAAAGAATATAAAAAATTGGCAGAGGAAATAGTTAAAAATAATATAAAAGAAATTAATTCGGAATCAGAATCAGAAGAAGAAGAACCAAAACAGGAAAAAAAAACAGAAAATATAATTATAATGGCAGAATTCGATTTTAGCAAGGCGCAAAAGTTGCCTATACTTAATTGCGCAGAAAATGATAAGAGAGCAGAAAACATTAGAGATTTTTTAAATAACTTAGATTTTTATCATGATACACTAAATGAAACTTCAAAGGCTACGCTCATCAAATTTGCATTAAAATGTAAAATTCAAGGTAGGGCTCTAACAGAATTAGAACCGCAAAGATTATAACATTTGAACAACTAAAATCAAGTCTAATTTCAAAATGCGGAGACAAGGATACTATAGAAAGTATACAGTCTAAGCTAGAGAGATTACGCCAAAAAAATCGGCCAATGAGAGAATTCGTGTCGGAGATAGAACATCTTATATCGAAAATGACAGAATTAGAAATAGACATACAAGGGGAAACAGCTAGAGAAACATTAACAGCAGCTAATGAACGTAGAGGGTTAGCATTTTTAAAACAAGGGGTTAATGATAGGTACAAAATAATTCTGGATAGTGCAAGGCACACAAAGATGCAAGATGCTATAACACATTTGTTAGAGTTAGCTCCAAGTACGGCCCAAATTACAGAAAATATAAGATATGCCAACAATTTTAATTATTCTAATACGCAAAACCAAACAAGAGGTCAGAATTTTGTACCCCGTAGTTTTCAGAATAGTTACAGAAACATTTATAATAATAACATGAATAGAAATTTTCCAAGACAAAATTACTTTCGTGGCAATTACTCTCAAAATTTTCCCAGACAAAATAATTTTAACAACAATAATTATCAACGATCATTTAACCAACCGCGTTTTAACTCGCCACAAAATAATAATTCTAATCAATATAATAATAGAACCAATCCAAGCAACATAAATAGACAAAATAATAACCAATCTAATACAAGGGACAATAGACGGAATACTTATCAAAGTACTTCCAACACAATAGAATATAGAAATAACTCTTTGAGGAATAACAGAGAAACAACATATTTCGCGAATGAGGGAAACGAACAACCCACCGAGGGGGAAGCCGACCTATCGGGGGGAAATCTCTAAGCCTAATACAACACATAGCTATATGTGCAGGGGGCATAGCAAACGGCCTATATGTAAAATTTAAAATTAGCAATATATCAGATATAAAATTTTTATTAGATACAGGAGCATCAGTTTGCACAATAAAACGAGGTGTTTTGGATGAAAATATAAAAATAAATGAAAACGATAAAATAACAATACAGGGTATTTCCGGTAATCTAAAAACGCTAGGAACTAGTATAAATACTCTTATACTAGGAAAATTCCAAACATCCTATACTTTTCATGTGGTAGAAGACTCATTTCCGGTACCTGTAGATGGAATTATAGGTGCTGATTTTCTTAAAGATTTTGGAGCAGTAATAGATCTAGAACACTTTGTATTAAAATTATCTTCAGAAGTTTTCCAAACTTCTCTGCCTATATTAAATTCAGAACATTTATTTTCACTTATCATTGCACCCAGATCTGAAGCCACATATTGGCTTAATAGCAAACATTTAGACACAAGAATATTCGATTCACAAGAACTATGTGAAGGAGTTTTTATGGCAGGATCTATCTCTCATGTGAAAAACGGGAAAATTCCAATAAAAATTTTGAATACCCGAGAATCCGAAGTGAGAATTAAATGGATAGAACCCAAGTCCATGTCAATATCAAATTACCACATTTTTACATACGAACAAACAATAATACCTTCAAGTTCACGAACACAACAGTTACTTAAAGAAATAAATTTCGAAACTCTTAACGAGGAGGAAAAATATGAACTCGAAGCTATATCTTCGAAATTTCAAGATATTTTTCACCTAGAAAGCGACAAATTAACATACACACATATAGGTCAGGCCCAAATATCACTTAAAAAAGGAGCTACTGCAAAATATACCAAACCATATAGATTACCTCATTCCCAGAAAAAAGATATTCAAATAGAAGTAGAAAAGATGCTCAAAGATGATATAATAGAACCATCAATATCCGCATGGAACTCACCCATTCTTGTAGTACCCAAGAAAAAAGACCCCATAACGGGAATACAAAAAGTCAGATTGGTAATTGACTATAGAAAAGTAAATGAGGTTATTGAAGATGATAAATTTCCATTACCTAATATAACGGACATATTTGATATGGTTGGAGGTGCAACATATTTTTCATGCATAGATTTGAGTCAAGGTTATTATCAAATGGAATTAAAGGAAAATAGCAGACCTTGCACAGCTTTTTCAACAGATAACGGACATTACCAAATGAAACGGCTTCCCATGGGTTTAAAAATATCACCCAGCACTTTTTCAAGAATGAAGTCTATAGCTATGTCCGGTCTTACTTACTCACGTTGTTTCGTATATCTTGACGATCTTATAGTTTTCGGTAAAAATTTAGAACACCATAATAAAAATTTAATGGAAGTTTTCGAAAGATTTAGGGAAGTGAATCTTAAAATCCATCCAAGAAAATGTTCTTTTCTTAGAAAAGAAGTTCTATATTTAGGACACCTAATATCTGATAAGGGTATTATACCGGATCCATCTAAGTCGAATGTAATGAAAAATTACCCAATTCCTCGAAACGCAGATGAAGTAAGAAGGTTCGTAGCATTTGCTAATTATTACCGAAAATTCATACCAAACTTTGCAACACTTGCAATACCTTTAAATCGGTTATTGAGGAAGAACGTAGAATTTAAATTCACTGAAGATTGCGAAACATCTTTTAATCTACTGAAAGAATTTCTTATAAGCCCTAATGTTCTACAATTCCCAAATTTTGAAAAAGAATTCATACTCCGAACAGATGCATCTGGATTTGCTTTAGGTTCTGTATTATCCAATTATGACGATAAACCAATTGCTTACGCAAGTAAATCGCTTAACAAAGGAGAAAAGAATTACAGTACGGTAGAAAAAGAACTACTTGCAATAGTTTGGGCAGTAAGGCACTTCAGACCATATCTGTTCGGAAGACGTTTTAAAATATTAACCGATCATAGGCCTCTAGTATATCTATTTTCGCTTAAAGAACCTTCCAGTCGATTAACCAAATTTAGGCTATTATTAGAAGAATATAATTTTTATGTAGAGTATTCACCAGGGAAAAATAACTGTACTGCAGATGCTCTGAGTAGATTACAAATTAATTCAGAAGACTTGCAAAAACTATACGTTTGTGTAACTACAAGAGCACAATCAAAGAAATCTGATATAAAGCAAGATAATCCCAAAAATGAAAAGTTAGAAAAAGAGAAAATAATTAGTGAACTTTTAAAACCTCCAGAAAAAGGTTTGAAAGTAGTTGAGTTAAAAATAATTAACAGTTTTAAAGAAGAGGATGAAGATTTTGCAAAATTAAAGGGTACTAGAGTAGTAGGTCCAAGCCTAATATTAGGATATATTCAAAAAAGTAATTGTTTGATTTTAAATCGGTACAAGATAAGCACTAATGCCCGATCGGCATCATTTGACAAAATGTTGTTGAGGGACGTGCAGAAAAATTGTGAACCGCAAGTAAATAATGAAAAGGAATCCAAGAATGGCACTATTGACCGATCGGCATCATTTGACAAAATGTTGTTGAGGGACGTGCGTACAATTTGCGGACCTTTATCAATTAAAAATATTTATATAACTAAAGATGAATTAAGAAAATTATCAGACTGCCGTCGTAAAAAAAAAATGAATATATTAAAGAAGCAGATAGAAGAAATATTTAAAGAAAGTAAAATAAAAGTGCACATAATAGACGAATCAATTAGAATAACAGACCCTTGCAAAATAAAACTAATACTTAATGATTATCATATGTTACCAACTAGTGGACATGCTGGTATAAATCGCATGTTACGTAACATTCGAAAAAAATATTTTTGGACAGGCATGCAAAACGATGTGACGACATACGTTAAGCACTGCTCATTATGTCAGCGTAATAAACATATTCAACCAAAAAAACAACCAATGACCATAACTTCAACAGCCGAATCAGGTTTTGATAAAATATTCTTAGATTTAGTCGGGCCCTTAGACGAATTAGAAAATGGATCAAAATACATTCTTACACTTCAAGATGAACTAACAAAGTTCATAGAAGCGATACCACTACCAAACAAAGAAGCTAATACGGTAGCTAAAGGACTCGTAGAATGTTTTATTCTAAGATATGGAGTCCCTGGAACTATAGCATCTGATCAAGGTACTGAATTTATAAATAAAGTATTTAAAGATATGTGTAGTCTGTTGAAAATAGATCAGCTACAGTCTACCGCTTACCATCATGAAAGTATTGGAGCACTGGAAAATTCCCATAAAGTTTTAGGAGCTTATCTTCGGAGTTATGTATCAGAAAAACATACTGATTGGAGCAGCTGGTTGCCCTATTATGTTTTCTGCTACAACACTTCAGTACATTCAGAAACAGGATACACTCCTTTTGAATTAGTATTTGGAAGACAATGTAATCTACCTTCCAATCTTATCAATAAAGTAGATCCAGTGTACAACTATGAAGACTACGTGGTAGATTTAAAAAACAAACTACAAATAGCTCATAAAGACGCTAGGGATACTTTAATAGATAAGAAAATTATTAGAAAAACGAGATACGATACAGATGTAAAGGCAAACGTTTTAGATTTCAATAAAGGTAGTCTAGTTTTACTTAGGAATGAAAGTAGAAAGAAGTTAGATCCAATATACATCGGGCCATATGAAGTATTATCCCAGAAAGGAGTAAATTGTGAAATAAAATATGGTGATAAAAAAATTAATGTACATAAAAACCGATTAAAACCATTTTATATATATATATGTTATTATTGTAAGATTATTTGAAGACTTATGAAACACAGACGTTAAATACATAAATGATTAAAAATAAGTAAATAATAATATACAAACTTATCACTTAAAATTTTTTTTCTATCATATTTTATATAGCCGGCATAGAAACTAAGTAATATTTTTAGAAGAATATAGAATACGTTAACAACTAGAAACTAAAACAAATTAGAAGAAGTAAAATGTATTTACTAAGTCACTCAAAAATTGTATGAATGAATGAATGATTGTAAACAAAAAAAAAAAAAACAAAAAAAAAAAAAAAATTTTTATAGGTACTCGTACAAATATTATATAAATGTAACATAAGTGATCTATCACAATGAAAACGAAAACAAAAATATGTCAATAAGCAAATTAAAACAAACCTTTTTCCCCAGGAAGGGTGGTGTGAAGGGAGCACACCAGCGACCACTTAATTAATTGTTTTATATCAAACCATACTTCGATACTTGACACTTATTTCCCAGCATATGCATTGCCTTAAGCACCAGATACCTACATAACAATCAAAATACGATTCATTGATTTGCCTTCCACTTCTGGGTAATAAAAAGATACACATATATCCGACTCGTAGTCGTAGTCAATGAATAACAAAAAATCATAAGTATCATATTACCCTGGTGGCATGAACGGCGCAAGTAAACAAAGTGCATACACATAGAACATTAATGGGTTGCTCAGCGGTCATCGGCTTGGGCACCATAATATTTCAACTAAGCATTATGCCCAGTGAATTATGTCAATTAAGATAGCTGGTTATTTACCCTTAGCCTTATAATTATGCTGACTTGTGGATATCGATTGTAAGTGGGCCAATAATCGAAGTATGGATTTGATTTCGATAACATTAAAAATTATGTATAAATAGCCATAGCATTTTTTAATAAAGTTGTCTTCTCTCACAGAACACCAAACCAAAAAGATCTTTTTTATTATTCTTTTGTGCAGCTTGCGAGCTAAGAAGAATTTGAAAAATACTTTTTAAAATACAACTGAATAAAACCTCGAGTGCATTAGCCAGAGGTCCGAGCTGAGGCATTCATTGCCAAGCGATTTGTTCTTTTTGTATCCCAGACCTCTCAAAAGCATCAACCAATTTTACTACACTTTACATGGCGATCTTGCCATCATAACACCCTTCACACTTTACAACTTCCCACCAATAGTATTAGACTCAAATTATGTGTGTGGATTAGTGGATTTTCAAACCTACAACTCTATACATAACGTAGATGTAATGAATAACTTATTTCATTTAGGTAATGATGTAATAGTTCTTCCAGTTGGCTCTTACGAAATTGGAGACATAAATAATTGTATTTAAGAAGGACTTAAAGAGAAATATATTACGGCTAGTGTAAAAATTAGAGCAAATAACAACACTTTGAAATGTGAAATATATTGCACTGAAGATATAGATTTTTCACATCCTTATTCCATTGGTTCGCTGTAAGGGTTCAGCAAGAGAAAACTGATTGCAAAACAAATACATGAATCAGACCTTTACGTTGATAAAAATCGTGTAAATACAGTCAGATTTGAGTGTAACTTAATCGATGGAACTTTCATAAATAGTCAACCTGCGCATATACTTCTATTCAATTCAATTCAATTCTAAATCAAAGTCAGCCCTGGGTATAAAATAATTGAGGTTCCAAAAAATATTATTTATTTACCAGTGAACGTGAAGAAGATAAGTTCAATAACAATAACTTTATTAGATCAAGACGGAAATCTTATTAATTTTCGAGGTGAATTAATTACAATTCGTTTACAGCTTAATCATCAAAAATGGTAATTTATAATACTATTCCCGATTCTACTAATTTCTTTAAAAGACATGGTTTACGGAGCTCTATTTTTTTTTAATTCATTTTTATTTCATATTAACTTATAACTATCTTAAAGCTAGACAAAAATGAAAAATGTTTAAAACTAGCCTAATTATCAATAACTTACAACTAATTTACTGGCCCTATACGGGCGCTCTAAATTAAACAATAACTCTTAGAACTAATGTCTTTCGACCTAAAAACTATATTAATTAAATCTAATTTTTTTTTATAAGAAGTTTTTTTTTTTTAATAATACAAATTCTATATACTACTGAAATACATCAGCCAAGTAGAAGACTTAGCACTATTATATTTGGACTTGTTGAATTATTGATTCAAAATAGCTTTTAACGGCCTTTAGTCCAACAAAAATTGGCGTTTCGTCCCGGTGATCTCACATGGACTCCTCAGTTGACTAGTGAGGACCTTTGTCAATACGCAATTTTTGCCAAGTTCAGTTCATCTTACATAGATTTCGTGAAGAACATCTAGTGTGAACTATATTCAACAAGACTAGAATTCCTAATCATTAAATTGGAAATTTTTGTTTTTTGCCCATGGCCTGGCATTATTTATATAAGAATTTTTTTTTTTAATAATACAAATTCTATATACTACTGAAATACATCAGCCAATTAGAAGACTTAGCACTATTATATTTGGACTTGTTGAATTATTGATTCAAAATAGCTTTTAACGGCCTTTAGTCCAACAAAAATTGGCGTTTCGTCCCGGTGATCTCACATGGACTCCTCAGTTGACTAGTGAGGACCTTTGTCAATACGCAATTTTTGCCAAGTTCATTTCATCTTACATAGATTTCGTGAAGAGCATCTAGTGTGAACTATATCCAACAAGACTAGAATTCCTAATCATTAAATTGGAAATTTTTGTTTTTTGCCCATGGCCTGGCATTATTTATATAAGAAGTTTTTTTTTTTAATAATACAAATTCTATATACTACTGAAATACATCAGCCAAGTAGAAGACTTAGCACTATTATATTTGGACTTGTTGAATTATTGGATTCAAAATAGCTTTTAACGGCCTTTAGTCCAACAAAAATTGGCGTTTCGTCCCGGTGATCTAACACGGACTCCTCAGTTGACTAGTGAGGACCTTTGTCAATACGCAATTTTTGCCAAGTTCAGTTCATCTTACATAGATTTCGTGAAGAACATCTAGTGTGAACTATATCCAACAAGACTAGAATTCCTAATCATTAAATTGGAAATTTTTGTTTTTTGCCCATGGCCTGGCATTATTTATATAAGAAGTTTTTTTTTTAATAATACAAATTCTATATACTACTGAAATACATCAGCCAAGTAGAAGACTTAGCACTATTATATTTGGACTTGTTGAATTATTGATTCAAAATAGCTTTTAACGGCCTTTAGTCCAATAAATGTTCTTCACGAAATCTATGTAAGATGAACTGAACTTGGCAAAAATTGCGTATTGACAAAGGTCCTCACTAGTCAACTGAGGAGTCCATGTGAGATCACCGGGACGAAACGCCAATTTTTGTTGGACTAAAGGCCGTTAAAAGCTATTTTGAATCAATAATTCAACAAGTCCAAATATAATAGTGCTAAGTCTTCTACTTGGCTGATGTATTTCAGTAGTATATAGAATTTGTATTATTAAAAAAAAACTTCTTATATAAATAATGCCAGGCCATGGGCAAAAAACAAAAATTTCCAATTTAATGATTAGGAATTCTAGTCTTGTTGGATATAGTTCACACTAGATGTTCTTCACGAAATCTATGTAAGATGAACTGAACTTGGCAAAAATTGCGTATTGACAAAGGTCCTCACTAGTCAACTGAGGAGTCCATGTGAGATCACCGGGACGAAACGCCAATTTTTGTTGGACTAAAGGCCGTTAAAAGCTATTTTGAATCAATAATTCAACAAGTCCAAATATAATAGTGCTAAGTCTTCTACTTGGCTGATGTATTTCAGTAGTATATAGAATTTGTATTATTAAAAAAAAAACTTCTTATATAAATAATGCCAGGCCATGGGCAAACAACAAAAATTTCCAATTTAATGATTAGGAATTCTAGTCTTGTTGGATATAGTTTACACTAGATGTTCTTCACGAAATCTATGTAAGATGAACTGAACTTGGCAAAAATTGCGTATTGACAAAGGTCCTCACTAGTCAACTGAGGAGTCCATGTGAGATCACCGGGACGAAACGCCAATTTTTGTTGGACTAAAGGCCGTTAAAAGCTATTTTGAATCAATAATTCAACAAGTCCAAATATAATAGTGCTAAGTCTTCTACTTGGCTGATGTATTTCAGTAGTATATAGAATTTGTATTATTAAAAAAAAAACTTCTTATATATATAATGCCAGGCCATGGGCAAAAAACAAAAATTTCCAATTTAATGATTAGGAATTCGTCTTGTTGGATATAGTTCACACTAGATGTTCTTCACGAAATCTATGTAAGATGAACTGAACTTGGCAAAAATTGCGTATTGACAAAGGTCCTCACTAGTCAACTGAGGAGTCCATGTGAGATCACCGGGACGAAACGCCAATTTTTGTTGGACTAAAGGCCGTTAAAAGCTATTTTGAATCAATAATTCAACAAGTGCAAATATAATAGTGCTAAGTCTTCTACTTGGCTGATGTATTTCAGTAGTATATAGAATTTGTATTATTAAAAAAAAAACTTCTTATATAAATAATGCCAGGCCATGGGCAAAAAACAAAAATTTCCAATTTAATGATTAGGAATTCTAGTCTTGTTGGATATAGTTCACACTAGATGTTCTTCACGAAATCTATGTAAGATGAACTGAACTTGGCAAAAATTGCGTATTGACAAAGATTCTCACTAGTGAACTGAGGAGTCCATGTGAGATCACCGGGACGAAACGCCAATTTTTGTTGGACTAAAGGCCGTTAAAAGCTATTTTGAATCAATAATTCAACAAGTCCAAATATAATAGTGCTAAGTCTTCTACTTGGCTGATGTATTTCAGTAGTATATAGAATTTGTAATATTTAAAAAAAACTTCTTATATAAATAATGCCAGGCCATGGTCAAAAAACAAAAATTTCCAATTTAATGATTAGGAATTCTAGTCTTGTTGGATATAGTTCACACTAGATGTTCTTCACGAAATCTATGTAAGATGAACTGAACTTGGCAAAAATTGCGTATTGACAAAGGTCCTCACTAGTCAACTGAGGAGTCCATGTGAGATCACCGGGACGAAACGCCAATTTTTGTTGGACTAAAGGCCGTTAAAAGCTATTTTGAATCAATTATTCAACAAGTCCAAATATAATAGACCTAAGTCTTCTACTTGGCTGATGTATTTCAGTAGTATATAGAATTTGTATTATTAAAAAAAAAACTTCTTATATAAATAATGCCAGGCCATGGGCAAAAAACAAAAATTTCCAATTTAATGATTAGGAATTCTAGTCTTGTTGGATATAGTTCACACTAGATGTTCTTCACGAAATCTATGTAAGATGAACTGAACTTGGCAAAAATTGCGTATTGACAAAGGTCCTCACTAGTCAACTGAGGAGTCCATGTGAGATCATCGGGACGAAACGAAAAAACAAAAATACATCAGCCAAGTAGAAGACTTAGCACTATTATATTTGGACTTGTTGAATTATTGATTCAAAATAGCTTTTAACGGCCTTTAGTCCAACAAATGTTCTTCACGAAATCTATGTAAGATGAACTGAACTTGGCAAAAATTGCGTATTGACAAAGGTCCTCACTAGTCAACTGAGGAGTCCATGTGAGATCACCGGGACGAAACGCCAATTTTTGTTGGACTAAAGGCCGTTAAAAGCTATTTTGAATCAATAATTCAACAAGTCCAAATATAATAGTGCTAAGTCTTCTACTTGGCTGATGTATTTCAGTAGTATATAGAATTTGTATTATTAAAAAAAAACTTCTTATATAAATAATGCCAGGCCATGGGCAAAAAACAAAAATTTCCAATTTAATGATTAGGAATTCTAGTCTTGTTGGATATAGTTCACACTAGATGTTCTTCACGAAATCTATGTAAGATGAACTGAACTTGGCAAAAATTGCGTATTGACAAAGGTCCTCACTAGTCAACTGAGGAGTCCATGTGAGATCACCGGGACGAAACGCCAATTTTTGTTGGACTAAAGGCCGTTAAAAGCTATTTTGAATCAATTATTCAACAAGTCCAAATATAATAGACCTAAGTCTTCTACTTGGCTGATGTATTTCAGTAGTATATAGAATTTGTATTATTAAAAAAAAAACTTCTTATATAAATAATGCCAGGCCATGGGCAAAAAACAAAAATTTCCAATTTAATGATTAGGAATTCTAGTCTTGTTGGATATAGTTCACACTAGATGTTCTTCACGAAATCTATGTAAGATGAACTGAACTTGGCAAAAATTGCGTATTGACAAAGGTCCTCACTAGTCAACTGAGGAGTCCATGTGAGATCATCGGGACGAAACGAAATTTTTTGTTGGACTAAAGGCCGTTAAAAGCTATTTTGAATCAATTTTTTTTTATTTATTTTATCTTTCAAGAAACTTTTACACAAAAAAAACTTGGTATCTTATCATTTTTTTTTTTTTTTTTTTTTACTTATAAACTAAACCTAAATATATATTAAAAATATTTAAAACTAAATAAAACTAACTTATACTAACTAAAAATAACTTAAACTACTTAAAATACCTAATAATACTTAAAACTACTTAAAAACTAGAACAGCCACAGCAGCATTTTTTTCGTTTTTTAATTTTTTTTGTTTTTTTTTTTTTTTTGTTTATTTTTTATATGCATGCAGACACACACCAACATGTAACCCACCCATACATGTACATACGCACATACATATACGTACGCACATACATGTACAGACACGCAGCTACATGCACGTATGCCCCGCATACATACATATTTTTAATTTTTTTTTGGTGCCACCCCGACTGTTCCCTATACCTAATGCCCTAAATCTATGTAAGTCGGCCAAGATATATAATCTTCATCGACTTTAAATATCACGCTGCTGTTCAGAGAGCCACCAGAACTGATTCTCCTGTTTCGCCCTATCCCTCCGGTCCCGATCGGACACAGTCTTACTGAACCGAAGGCGCTCTTCTCCACCTTGAGCGATGACGTCTCGACCATACAGGAGTCGCTTATCCACAGTTTTCCGGCTGACGTGGTAGATGAGCGGAACCGCCCCTCCATCCTGTATCAGCCCTCGACTGTCTAAATAGAGGAATGCCTCGGGAGGGATGTAACCACTTAACCGCGCACTCTCAAAATATTCATTATTGGGGTAATAAGCCCAAAAATTAAGCTGTTAGTTGAGGACATCGCTCTTGCAACGTGACCCCGAATCAGCTTGAACAACAAATTATCTATTCTGCTTATGTTGGCTCCGTTGTATAGAACCTGGTTGGAATAATATCTTGTGTACTCCGACTCTGGTGTTCTGTGTAATCCAAGGCAACGTCTAAGACATTGCCTCTCAAACACACGAATCTTTTCCATTTGAGATGGGGCAACGTTTAACCACACCGGGCATCCGTAAGCAATCATCGGCCTGATGAGGGCCATGTAGCAAATCAACTTCACCCTGCTGTCAAGACGGCTGCTATAAAACAGTCGTTTTGTCAAAGTAAAGGCTCCCTTAGCCCTGGCCAAAGCAGCGCCCATATGTCTGTCGAAATACAGGTACTGATCCAACCAGATGCCAAGGTACTTTACTACACTTTTACTCGCCAGTGGATGTCCATGTGGCCCTACGATCACCAGCTTGCGCCAGTTCTTTCTCGTATCCCTTGAGGCGCTAGACAACGGAGTCCTAAACAAAATAGTTTCTGATTTCTGGAAGTTGATTTTCAACTTGAAATACTTTATGACTTTTAGTCCAAAATGCGTTTCGCCCAACACGATAGTTGGGCTCATCAGTTAGATGCTATCGTGTCGCTCTTAGACGCACTATTTTTCGGTCGATGACTACCAACTCTTAATAAAATTTTCAGCACATACATACTGAAAATTATATTTTTCTAGGGGAATTTGGTCAAATTCATGCACCCAGAAATATATGTATGTTACGCCCGTGGTCTGGCTAGTGGTAAATGAATAGAAGAAAACGGAAATAATACCTACATATTATTTTTGTTTTTGGTTTAGTGGACTGTGTGGGTTTAAGTCAAATTGAAATACCTTATGACTTTTAGTCCAAAATGCGTTTCGCCCGGACACGATAGTTGGGCTCATCAGATAGATGCTATCGTGTCGCTCTAAGACGCACTATTTTTCGGTCGATGACTACCAACTCTTAATAAAATTTTCAGCACATACATACTGAAAATTATATTTTTCTAGGGGAATTTGGTCAAATTCATGCACCCAGAAATATATGTATGTTACGCCCGTGGTCTGGCTAGTGGTAAATGAATAGAAGAAAACGCAAATAATACCTACATATTATTTTTGTTTTTGGTTTAGTGGACTGTGTGGGTTTAAGTCAAATTGAAATATTTTATGACTTTTAGTCCAAAATGCGTTGATTTTCAACTTCCAGTCATCACAATATCGCTGAATCTTGTCGAAGTCACTCTGCAAGAGATTTTTGATGACCTCAACTGTATTAGCTGTTCTGTACGCAATTAGATCGTCGGCGTACGCAATTGCCTGATTTAGACTACCTATCAGATCGCTGGTGTAAATGCTGAATAGGATCGGCGAGTTAACCGCTCCCTGCTGAAGACCATTATTAATAGTAAAAATTGCGGTAGAAGTTACATTGCCACTCTTGACAACAAACTTTCTACCATTTAGCATGTCATAAAGCATATACAATAGAGGTTTACTTATACCTAGTCTGGTTAGCTTTAGATAGAGACCTTCTAACCATACGGTATCGAAGGCCTTCTCCAAATCAACCAGACAGGCACCCGTACACTGCTTTTTAGTTTTGTTCCATTGGATATCAGAAACTAGTTTAGACGCGGCATGAATTGTGTCATGTCCCGCCTTAAAACCGAACTGATTATCCGGGATGATATTTTTGTCCTCCGCCCACTTGAACAGGGCTCTATTAATAACCTTTTCAAATACTTTGCTGATACTCGGAAGAAGACTTATCGACCGGAGATTCGCCGGATTGGAGTTGTCCTTTCCCTTTTTTGGGAGAGGGTGCACCACAGCTGTCTTCCACCGCACTGGATAATATGCATTTTTCAGCGCGTTGTTGAACAGTGTGGTATATATGTCAACTGCTTCTTGAGGCAAATGTCGTAGTACAACGTTGGATATACCATCGACTCCTGCTGATTTCTTTTTCTTTAGTGAATCAAAGATGAGCTGGAGCTCAATCTTCGAAATTAACAGGAAACTGGTCCCATTTCGCTCGGCGATTATGGCGTTTGCCAAATGTTCATTATTAAGCCCGGTAAAACCAAGGTTCTCAGATCGCCACTCCGTTATATCGTTCCGGAGGTAAAAGTGGTGAACCAGAGCTCTGCTCTCCAGGTCATGGTTCGGGCGAATGCTTGTACACTTGCTGGAAAGCAGCCCCGACAGCCTCCACCTTCTCCTGCAGATCTTCGATTATGAAGAGGTCATCGTCCAAGACGACGACATCTGGGTCTATGCCTGCTGTCAGAAGTACGTCTCTGTTTTGTGTCGTCCTCTGGAGCTTAAGGCACGGAAGGTCGTTTTGATCTTTTCTTCTGAATATCTTATTAATTTGTGGGAACATACTCGGGTCGGTAGCGTTCACGGCCCGAATTTTGTTGTCCCAAAACAAACTAATGGATAACCTATAATTTTCTTTGATCAATTGGTTGATGTTTTTGATGGACGACTTCAGTGTCCTTATCTCCAGATATCGTGTGTCAGTAAACCGTCTGTACACGCGTTTTAGTCTTGTCAGTAAGCCACTTTTTTGTCTGTGTAGTGCATCAATTGTCGCGTTACGGTACAGGTCAGTTGCGTTACGTTCTTTGTATTTCGGTATTGTCCTGTTCATTGTTCGTTGAATTGTTTCGTCCATTTGTTCTAAGTATCTGTCAATTTCAGTATTTGTCATGTTCCTGTCATTTGGTGGGGATATACCATTTGATCGTAATTCGCTCAATAAGACGTTCGAGAAGCGTGGCCAGCGCACCTTACTGTAATTGTAAGTATGCACCGGTACATACTCCTCTAATTATATAAGCGCGTTCGGAAGTTGTATTACGGCGGCGAGTCCACAGTGGTAACTGTCGTACCCGATCGTTCTTAAACAATTTTTAGGCCGATGGCCCACAGTATCAGTAATTGTTTGTCTTGCGTCTTTCAACAATAGATCCAGATAGGCACCGCTTCTTGGAAACGATGGCCTGTCTGTAGCGAGAAGTTCAATGCGATACTCCAGGTTGTATCGACCCATCCAATTATACAGATGGTTACCACGAGGATTTTGTATTTGATTTCCCCAATCTATATGTTTGGCATTCAAATCACCAGCCAATATGTAGTAGTTTTCTTCCGAGCTCAATCTTAAGCACTCAAAAAGCTTTTCAAGCTCTGTTATAAACTGTGTGGGCTGAGGTGTTTCCGGTGCATAGGCAGCGATAACATACATTCGCTTCCCCTGTTGGAGATGAATGCATATGATGCATGCCTCTAACGTCCGAAATTTACGCACATCACTATTATATATTACCTTATGACTAATGCCTTTACGTATAAAGATTGCGACGCTCCCTCTTCGAGTGGAGTTGGGTCAGTCTCTCCTTACGATATTGTAATTGTTATTAGTCAATTTATGTTTCTGGTTAAGCTTAGTTTCGCTAGCCATAAACACATCTGGACTTATGTCTTTAAGCAATTGGAATAAATTCGCTCTACGTTCGGTCCTAATAAGTGAATTTACATTCACAGCTAGGATCTTAAACGGCCTCTCCGGCAGCGCGCCCTTAACCTCTAAGTTGCGTTAAGCTCGGCAAAACAGAGTAGAGATAATCCACCCTAGTCGCCTGCTCCCTGATCTGGTTTTGGAGGCCGTTCAACTGGCCCTGGATGGCCAGTAGAACGTCCATAATATCCGCCTGTGCCGTCGGAGCCTTAGGCAAGGGGGCCTGTTGGGCGACCTTTGGTGTAGGCTGTACCGTGCTTCCCCTTCCTGACGCCATTTTGGCGTAAGAAATTTGGGGGTTGACGGGCGTTGTTGTAGGAGGGCGCACTGTTGGACGCTTTTCTACCACTGTTTGCTTTGCTGCTTTATCGTTCTTTATAAGCTGAAACGTCGGGCATCCCCGATAATTAGCGGGGTGTCCGCCGCCTCGGCAGAGTACACATTTAAGCTGGGTCCTATCTGCGACCCGTTCCTTTCCTAACTTGCATTCATCTGCATTGTGGTTCTCTCCACACTTAACGCAGCGTGACTGCATTTCGCAGTTTGCTGCGGCGTGGCCGAACCTTTGGCAGCGCATGCATTGAAGCATGTCGCCGCGCCTTTTTTAATTTGTCCCAAGTTACAACCTGTTAGTTGAGGACGGATATACTCCTCAAACTATCCAGTTTGCTGCTGGGTGAGAGTTGAATAAGGAAGAAGGGAAGGCTCCGCTTCTCCCGCCTAGCTCTAACTGTAGCGAACGGCTTGACCCCGATAAATTCGAGATCGTTATTCGCTTTTTGGCGGAGTTTATTTAAGAGCAGCTGTGGTTCCGTGCAGGAATCTATGCCCTTCAAAAGGACCGTTTGAAATTTTTCGGTTTTAGGGTGAAACTAAAGAATTCAGTAGTAGTTTCTTTTAGCAAATCTTTAATTTTTGTGTGCTGTTCCAGTGTGAAGTACTGGATAGCATGCCTATCGTTATTTAATCTTTTAACAGTAAAATGTTGACCTATGGTCAACTTACATAGATTTATGGTATCCTGTAACTCCATTTTATAAGTATTAATGGGTGGCACCTTTTCTTTTTTCATAATTGGCGGCTGTGGCTGCTGCTGCTGAGACTGACTTTTCTGCTGCTGTTGATTCTGCTGCTTTTGAATCTGCTGCTGCTGTTTTTCTTGCGGTTGTTTCTGGGCTTGTGTCTGCTGCTGTTGCTGTTGTTTTTGCCGTTGTTGTTTTGGCTGCTGCTGTGGCTGTTGTTTTTGCCGTTGTTGTTTTGGCTGCTGCTGTGAATTATTCACTTAGTAGATTCCTGAAAAATCTGACGACGGATGATTCTTCTGAATACTCCTAACGCAAAACCCGCCAGTAAAATCTAAAGATGGTAAATGGATCGCAAACCCGAAACAAAAGGCTGCTCTCTTCGCTGAACATCTCGCGAATGTTTTTAAGCCATTCCCAGCAAACACAGCTACAGATCCTTTACAGTTTGTTGATAGAAACGTCGACTGTGAAATATCTTTTGTCACACTCAAAGAAGTAAGAAGCATGTGTCAACATAAGTTGTCTAACAAAAAATCACCAGGGTACGATCTAATAACTGCTCTGGTTTTGAAAGAATTGCCATCAATAGCCTTCAAGAAACTCCAATTTATAATTAACGCATGCCTTAAACTAAGATATGTTCCACATCATTGGAAAATTGCAGAAGTCATTGTTATAGCTAAACAAGGTAGGCCACCAACAGAAGTAACATCTTACAAACCAATATCGCTTATACCAATCATGGCAAAAGTTTTTGAAAAACTGCTACTGAAAAGGCTTAACAAAATAATAGAAGAAAGAAGACTAATTCCGAGCCATCAGTTCGGATTTAGTAATAAGCATTAAACGCATCGAATTACGAATGTCGTGGAAAAGGCACTTGAAGAAAAATATGTATGCTCGGCTGTATTCTTAGATGTTGCTCAAGCCTTTGACAAGGTTTGGTACTTGGGACTTCAGTACAAACTGCATAGGGACCTTCCCAGGCAGTACTACGAAATACTGAAATCCTACGTTACGAACCGACTCTTTAGAGTACGGTACGATCAAAATTACTCGGAACTAAAGAAAATTGAAGCCGGTGTATCACAAGGAAGTGTCCTAGGACCAACCCTGTATCTGTTATATACAAGGGATATTCCAGTGGACATCAACGCTATCATGGCCACCTTTGCTGACGATACGGCAATATTGGTGCCAGATAAATCCGTTACGACGGCTACACTAAAATTGCAAAATTCTGTCGATAAAGTTAGTGATTGGACACAGAAATGGCGTATCAAATTAAACGAAACAAAATCAATGTTCCAATATTTATAAATAATACAGTAGTACCTTACTGCAATACCGCCAAATACCTTGGAATGACTTAAAAAGGAAAGAACACATCAAAAAGAAACTAAACTTGAAGTACAGAAAAATGTCCTGGTTACTAGGAAAGAACTCTGACCTATCTATCCAGAACAAACAATGATATATAAGCAAGTACTGAAGCCCGTTAGAGTTCGGTTAGCTAAATTGAGTCAGCTTTTGCCTATTGAGTACCTTTGATTATAATACATAAAGTGATTTTTAAGTTTAGTTCCACAAACTAAAATTAAAATGTATAAACTTTTTTTAATAAAGGGTTATCCGTTTTGCGGTTTCAAAAGTATAGGGCTGGAAATCGACATCTGTCAAACTTAGTTGTTAAACCAATTTTTTTTCAGTTGAAAGTCTGACATTTACGAAAATGAATCGCTTAACTAACGCACAACGCATAAAAATGGTTAAAACCTACTACAAAAATGGTGATTCTGCCACAGCCACATATTGTGCTTTAAGAGGAGATTATGGTTTACATAATCGTCTAACTACGAAAGCAATTGGCAAAATTGTGAAGAAATTTGAAGAGATTGGATTGGTTAACCCTTTACTCACAATAGGTAACACAAATCATGTATGCAGCTTAAATAGCGGATTAATTAATCAATTAACATTCTTTGACTTTTTTTGTATTTCCATTTAATTCAGAATAAACAAAGGGAGCGTGCTGTTCGTTCATACCAAGGTTGCAAACGAAGTACTTTTTACATTACACTCGACTTTCCTAAAGAACATTTGCGAATTTCGATACAATTTTTTAATTGCTTAAACCATTTTTTTTAGAAACTAAACGGTTTATATTTGGGATTGCTGAACACAAAAAATAAATTAAAATTTAATAAGTCACAATTATTACATTTTCAATCTTAATACAAAAAATATTAATGGTAATTAATGGTAATGATTTAAGGCACTAAGCTTCGTAAATCATTATTCTCCACACAAATTTTATACTTATGTTATCGGTGTCATCATTTTTAAGTGACTTAAAGCAACGTATTTCCATGATTTATTTATTTGAAAGGAGTTGCCAATCGCTCTAGCAGAAATAAATGTTTATATTTATATGTTGCCGCTTAAACATTAATAGTCAGGCGATTTCCCTACCATGCAAAATATTCAGCCAATACCTATAATTCTTATGTATTTTTTTCTTTTTATTTCGAACTTTTGTGGAACAGCTTCAATGTTGATGATTTTTTTTTGAAAAATGCTTCTATTTATATACATATTATGTAAATTCCGAAACTTTCTGGAAGGGAGAACTAATTATTTTTATTTTAAAAACCAAAATGAAGATTTTGATGAACAGAAATGTGTTTTTCACAATACAAATTTAATATTTTTTTGTATAGCCTTCTTTTAAGCAAAGAAATAAAAACAAATATAGTAAGGGTACCTACAGTTGGGGTATCATCACACAAACGAAATAACAAATCTGGGGCATGTCCATTAAATTAAATCCTCACTTAACACTGGAGCTACGTTCCGGAAAAATGTCGTGTTGAATGTGCTTGTGCACATATTGCTATGATAAAATTAAATGCACCACTGGATCGTACGAACTAATGTAGCTAACCATTGAGGCTTAGTTAGTTATTAGGTGTGGGTATCCTATGCAGGCTTAAAGCCTATGTGGGTCAGATTACCTTGATTCTTAGTATAATGAATTGTGGAATGGATGATTCACGGAATAGTTACAGAGGGACCTACCTACAATTGTATATTTAAATCTAAGTAATGGATATTAATTATGTAAGTTAATAGAGTAAAATTTATCTACATACATACATATATAGATGCAACCTAATTATGTAAACATGTACATATAATAATGAAAATTAAGGAAATTCGTTAATATGTTAAAATTATGAAAACATGAAAATAAAAGGAAAAACAAAGAAAAATTTTATACGTTGTTTAATTTAATTAAAATTTCTTTGATTTATTTCGCAACATATATGTAGGTATTTATTTAAATAAGCGCCGCGTTTCGGATCTAATAATCCATCTTCGGGCTTTTACTGACAAACTGTGGTGTTGAATGTGCATGTTGTCTTTTTGTTATTAAATTATTGTTATTGTTTTTTAGGTTATGAATATGTCTCTTTTTATCTTGTGTTGCTTGTTTTAATTTTAATGGCAATGTTGAATAGTGTGTTGTTTTTTAGTGTCAATTTATAATTCAATACTTTGTCTGATTCTATTTTGTTTGCCTTGTATATTTCGAACTCTTCAAGAGTGTCTAGTGTTGTTCCTTTTTTACATATATGTAATGGTGTTAAATTGTTGTCGAAATTGGAGTAATTGTGGTTGTTGTACATCAAATAATGTGCAAATGTAGATTTGGAATTTGCCTTCGGTTTGTGTTCCAAATACCTATCGTAAGTTAGTCTTCGACTTACTTCTCTCTGAGTCGGTTGTAGATTAATTCCTAAAATGTCTAAGATTTGTGCAAATTGCAATCTACCCATCCAAGTTCTGAATCCGTCGAGTGTGGTTTTTACTGCGGTCGTCATTTTCACAAAAATTGTGTTCAATTATCGGACGATAACTCCAAATCCTTAATTAATCCAAATATATTCTGGAAATGTAAGTCTTGTGTGAACATTAACCTTTCCACCTTCTTTATTAATTTTCATGAGCTCTCCCAAAATGTGAGTGAGATAAAAAATCATCTAAGTGCTCTCAAATCGGTACTTACCATTAACTCTCCTAAACGAAAAACTGCAAAAAAAAATTCTAAAATCACTGAGAAAGAAACTGAATCCCATTCCCCCTACATGAGTCACCATCACGATTCCCAAAAGGCTGATCTGCCATCATCCGCCCCCAGCCTGCCTATGGTAGTGGAAAATGTGCAAAACCCACCAAATGTATTATCTGCCTCATCTCAATTTAATTCTGAACCGCAAAATCCAACTAATTCCGACCCTCAATTCCCTGTTCTAAAAAAAACAACTGTGAATGGAAAACAGTGCATTCGAATAAAAAGTCAACAAAGCCAATTTATACAAAAAAAATAATTGGCACTGACACTTCAACCTCTCTCTGTGCTTTACCCAATTATAAATGGCTTCACTTATCTAAATTCAACAAAGACACAAAATCTGAAGATATTATTAGCCACATATAAAAAAAAACTTATATTCCATCAAATCAATTTAAATGCTATCCGTTAATTAAAAAAGAAACTGATTTATCAAAACTCAACAGCCTCTACAACGTCCGGCACTCAATGTCAATTGACAATCAAAATCTACAACATCTTCTAAACTAAATTGCTCTCCTTGGCACTCTTATCAGCATTCTGGTAATCACAATCAGCTGTTCGGCTATTACCAAATTGTTGGAGGAATGCGCACAAAAATTCAACAAATGTTCTTGTCTCTGTCATCTATTCAGTATGATTTCGTTGCACTAACCGAAACTTGGTTATCCATTGACCATCTTAAAGCCTAGTACGCTGCTGATGCGGAACGAAAAATCCCATACAAAAATGATCATGAACGAAAAATTTCGTTCTACTTTTCGTTTTCCAGTACGCTGCTGAACGACGAAATGTGTAATTTTAGTGGATAGCTGTAGTAGATTTCTTAGTACAATTCTCCACTCTTTTCGTTCTCAATTTAATTGACCTGCACATTAATTGCTTGCGAAATTTTGACATTTCATTTTTTTTTATAAAAAAAAAGTCAAGCTCTTGTAATGCTTATTTGATTTTTCTTTGGCTTTGTGTTTTCTCTAGTGTCTGGTTTTTCTGTGAATTTCCTGTATTAAATTATTCAAAATACATTCAATTCTAATTTTGTATCAAAACCAATTTCAAAATCGACTAAACTAAATCTGCAAAATGAAAATGGGAAGTTGGAAAGAAGCACACCCTTCACATATCTTATCGGCGAACAAGATATAGCTGATCTTTATTTGGAGTGCTGATTATAACCACCTATCGACTTTCCTCATACCTAGTGCTAGTGCTTAGATTAAAAATAACCTATGTCCTTTTAAAATTAATTTATTTTAAGTGACTACTAAATAAAAATATTATAATCAAGATTCAGTAGTTTGTTCACCATTTCTAACTACATACTTTCAACACATAAATTAATTCAATTGCCACAAAGAAAAAATCAAATCGACCGCCCGCTACTGGCAGTACGAATATGAATTTCCGACCTGGTCGGGACAAGATGTATCCAGGCCGGAAGCCAAAGGTAAGCGGCCTTCCGCTGCACCAACGACAATTAAGGAAATCTTCTGGAGCTATTTTTTTTTATACAACTTCTTTGCAAAAAATGTTGATGCTTCCTTTGAAAGTATGAAGTGCTGATTCTATAAAGATATCGCTCACCTTTATTGGACAACCCGTTCCGAAGCATCAAGAGTAGATTACAAAAAGGTATCAACCAAGTTTTTAGGATAACCCGTTCCAAAGATACACTTCAAAGTATTTTTTCAAGAAAATTACATCTAAAAGTAATTTGGCGACAAAAAATCTTCCATCTAAAAATAATTTGGTGACAAAATTACTTTTTTTTTACAACTTGTCAATTGTTTTTGACAGCTTACAGATCTCTCCGCAAATATTTTTCCGCTGTGGTTCGTTAGCATTTCGCTCTCCTAGTGGAGACCACCGAAAAATTTCGTGTCGCATCAGCAGCGTACTAGGCTTAAGTGTGAAGTGACGGCCATGATAATGTTACATTATCATTCGGAACTTCTTGGTCCATTGTTTCTTCTTCATGATTATTGTTTCGATGACGTCTGAGGTAAAGTATGGTTGCAATTAGGATAAAGATGATGATGATGATGATGTAAACCGAAAACTCTGGTAGGTGGTCTGGAACATCTTTGGCCAAGGTGATAACTTCGGTATTGATTATTTCGTTTGCTTTCAATGTACTGCTATTAAATTTGTCTATTAAATGAAGAGAGTTATTAATTTTTATAAATATTGATGGAATAATCTTTATTTGATCACAAAACATGGTTAATTTATTTTTGTAAATAATATTGTTAATTTTTATTTCGCATTCTTCATAATGTAAAAGCAGGGTTCCGGAGATAATTTTTTCATCGATTCCGCATGTTGAAGTCATCTTCGTGATGGGGGAATTAATTAAGAGTATGTACCCTTCTTCTGGTTGGGTGATGCTACTTTTGATAGTTGACTCAATGGACGTCGCAGGTTGCTTCTTTGTGTTGAATAATTTTTGGAATGCATCTTTCGGAGGTCAGGTTCTTCAGCTCTTCTTTTGGGCAGTAAAACGTTTGCTCAATGGATGTACAAGGTTTGTTCATATATTGGATGAAATATTCGTTCATAATGACATAGGATTGATTTAAATTTATATTGAGAGTTTCTTTTATAGGAAGTTTTATTAAGTGGTATAGGTTGAAAGGTTGTTGGAGAAGGATGGGTAGTTTTATACTGGAAATTATGTTTGTATTATTATAATAAGCTTGTAGAGATAAAAACTCATAAAGTTGTTCGTCAGAAGAAATTTTAATATTTTGTGAATTCATATGTTTATGTATCAAATCAAGCTCACCCGGATTCAAAATTTGGTTGGATTTTGTTTTTAATATCTCTATACAATTGATCTTGATAGGTTTTTAGTTTGTTAATATAATCATGTTCTGAATCATCACGTGTTAATTGCTTGAATTTATGTGTTCTTCCCGTCATTAGCTCGAATGGTGTTAGGTTTGTCACAGAATGTATGCAGTTGTTATAGGTTATTAGTGCTTCATTTAATATGTCAGTCGGAATTTTTTTGTTGTTTTTATCATAAATAATTCGATATATTTCGGTCAATGTTGAATGAAAACGTTCGACCGGTGAGTAACCAGTAGAATTTTGTGGTGTCGTTATGTGTAAGTTTATATCGTATTGGGTACAGAAATCTTTGAATAGGTTAGATTTAAATTCAGCAGCTGAGTCGCACACTATTTTTTTTGGTGTGCCGTGTTGCGAAAAGAACTGTCTCAATGAACTTGATATACACATACTGTCACGTGCGGTAAGAATAAAAGCAGAAGAAAATTTCGAAAACTTGTCTAAAATGGTTAGAATTTGTACGTTATGGATGTTATATACATCAATATGTAAAATGTCCATGGGCTTATTAGGTATTTCTGAATGTTCGTATTGAATTTTCGGTGGATTCTGTCGTATTTAAGAAGCTTACACTTTTCGCAGTTATTAATTGTTTTGGTTATTTTTTCTTTCATTTTGGGAAAGTAGTAAGTTCTTCGAAGATGGTTAAAAGTTTCATTGATGCCACGATGATTGCTATTTTCATGGTATTTGTTTATAATTTCATCTTCTTGGTCAGAATTCGTAACATCGTTTAACTTTTCTGTACATCTAATAAGTTTAAATATTTTATTACTTGCAAAATATTTTGAAAATACATGTTGCACTAGTCTAAATGTATCATTGTCAGTATAAACATCTGTTAATCTTTTAGGGTTGAGATATTCTTTTAAGATTGAAATTATAACAGATTCCTTGTCTAAGTCAGGTTGTCTAAAAATGCGTCTATGTTTGTGTCTCAAAGAGAACATTGTAAACCATGTTTGGTTTCACTACACAGTTAGTTTTGTTCAAAACTAATTGTTCAGTAAACTCATTAAGTGGTCTTTCAGAGATGTATATACCATCGTTTAGATTTTCAGAAGCAGAATGAACAGTTGATATATTAGAATTATTTTCTGACAGACTTGCGTTATTTTGAATAGATATATTTGAGGCTTGTAAAATAGAGTTCGAACCATTAGATTCGTTAAAATGAATTTCTATCCGACTTAAGGCATCAGCATTTGTATTGCCTTACCTTCTTTATACATGATCTCATAATCGAACTCTTCTAATATTAAACGCCATCTCACTAGTTTTGAATTTGGTTCTTTTAGGAAAAATAACCAATTAAGAGGCTTATGGTCCGTTATGATTTTAAATTTACGACCAAACAAATAGGGTCGGAAATATTTGGTACACCAGACAATGGCTAAGAGCTCCTTTTCAATTGTACTGTAATTTTGTTCCGAACTAGTGTTCTTGAAGCGTAGCAAACTGGTCTATCAGATCCTATTGGGCCTTGACTAAGTACTCCTCCTATGGCGACATTACTAGCGTCAGTTGTTAAATTAAATTCTTTAGTAAAGTCGGGATATTGTAATAAGGGATCATTACTTAGAATGTCCTTGCAATGATTGAAACATTTTATATATCGTTCGTTAAGAACTATCTTATTTCCCTTTTTTAAGCATTCTGTTAAAGGTTTCGTAAGATTTGCAAAGTCTTTTATAAATTTGCGGTAATATCCAAGCAACCCCAAAAAGGATTTAATTTCAGTTTGAGTTGATGGAATTGGATAGTTTTTAATTGCATGGATTTTACTAGGATTCGGTTTCACACCTTCAGATGTCACTAGGTGACCAAGAAATTCTACTTCCTTGCGTAGGAATTCTGATCTGTCCAATTGAATTTTAAGGTTGGCCGATCGTAATTTTGAAAAAAACCTTTTCTAAGTTTTCCGTATGTTCTTGTAAGGACGTTGAGTAAACGATAATATCGTCCATATACACAAGACACACTTTACCTATTAATTCACGCAGAATATTATCCATTATTCTTTGGAATGTTGACGGGGCATTTTTGAGTCCGAAGGGCATTCGGATATACTCATAATGTCCGTGATCAACAGTAAAAGCGGTTTTTTCTATATCCCTAGAATCTAGTTCAATCTGGTGAAATCCAGATGCAAGATCAAGTGTGGAAAAATACATAGATTTTCCAAGTTTATCTAATACTTCTGTTATGTTGGGTAGAGGGTAACGATAGCCAATAGTTTTGTCGTTTAGTTTACGGTAGTCTACGACAAGCCGCCAGTTCTGTATGCCAGACGCATCACGTTCCTTTGGAACAATCCAAATAGGGCTACTCCAAGGAGAAAAGCTAGGCCTTATTATACCTTGGTTTAAAAGTTTTTCGATTTGTGATTTTATCTCTTGTTTGTGTACTTCTGGATAGCGATACGATCTTGTATAAATCGGTATATCGTCTGATGTTTTTCACCTTCAAGAAAGAAAACATGATCATATTTCCTACACAATTTAAAAATTGATTTCTGTTCTTCAGTGTTGAGATGTTCTGATCGAATTAGTTTGCTAATATCTATTTCAGATGATGTATTTTGAATTTGTTCGTTAAATGGGCAAATATTAACATTATTGATTTCTATGAAGTGTTGAAAATTTTCTACTGCAATAGGTTGTTCCAAAAAAAAAGTTTGTTCAGTGTTTGAAATATTATGTACTTCAATGGTTTGAATAACAAGGGCAGAATTGCGTATTTAGTTTTAAGTATTTTATTAGGTAAGTCAATAGTCGCATTAAGTTTTTTGAGAGTTTCTAAACCTATTAATCCGTCAAAATAATTATGAAACTTAAAAAGAAGAAATGTTATAGGTTCTTTAGTATTGAATTCAGGGAATGCATCAAAGATAATTTTTTTGTTAAGTGTATGCGTATTTAAAACTGTCTTGATAGTGACATCTTCGATGTTTTCATGATATTGAGGGTTAGTATATTCTGGGTTAGTAAAATTTGCACAAGCACCGGTGTCTATTAAGAATTTCAAATGTTTTCCATAGGGTGAAGCTATATTAATATATGGTAATTGATTATTTCCATGATTATTTAATTATAAGAAACCGTATTGTTTTCCGAGGCATTTATAGGAAAATTTGAATCATCTAATTCATTTTTGTTTTCTGACTTAATTTCCTGATTTGATATATTGGTGTCGTGTTAATAACTAATATTATCCTCATATCGTTCAACATAATAATCTAAATTTGGTTCTTAATTGGTATAGTTATTGGAATATTGGTAATAATTGTAGTCATTATTTGTTTCTGACTCATAATCAACGTTATGTACTTCTTTTATTGAATATCTGGGTATTGGTTGAGAAAAATTCCTTTGATAGGGATGATTTTGTACGGGAGTTGGAAGCGTTCTAGCTTGGCCGCTTGCAACTTCCATTGGTGTAGAATTAGTTTGTTGTTTATTGAAATTGAAATTTGGTCTAGGAGTAGAATTATATTGAAATTGGTTAAATGGTTTGGGCGTAAGCATATTATTTGATGGAACAAAAAATCTATTATTAAATTGTTGTTGTGGTGGATATTGTAATCTTGGAGCACTCTGTTGAATTGGTCTATATTGTGGTAATTGGTTGTATTGAAGGTTTTTAAAAGGATGTTGTGGGAAAGAATTATTAAAATTAGGTTGGATTGGTTTATTAGGTCTGGAGAATAGCAAATTAGAACTCGATAAAGGTTTAATCAGAGAAACATTTTGGTTGTTCATATTTTGAGAAGGTAATTTATTTTGGGTTATGGAATATTTCATATAAAACATATTTTGTTCTTGAACACAGTAATTAAAGGCTTCTGTTAGCGTTTTAGGCCTCATTGTACGAATTGTTGAACCTAGTGGTTCTTTCAATCCGATTAGGAAGGCATTTAGACACATATCCGTAAAAAGTGTTTTTTTGTGTAATTTTTCATGAATTTGAACATGGTTTACTATCGTGGACAGTAATTCTATTACTTTCGCGTAAAACTGTTCAGTAGTTTCTGTTGTTTGTCTAAGACCGTGAAGGTCTCTTATCAGGGATGTTTCATTTCTCTTGTCTGCGTAATGCAGGATGAGATTGGCTTTTATAATATCCCAATTTGTTGGGGTGCCATACATATTTAGTACTTCATTGGCATCTCCCACAATTTTGTTTCGACAGCACGTAAAATAACATTCGCATACGGTGTCCAATCTATTTGCGGTAGTAAAACTAATATTTCCTCTACGTTTTTAATGCAGTCATACAATGACCTAGGGTTACCATCATAGTGTGGTAGGTCCTTTATAGCATCCGGAATGCGGAGACTATGAAATATAGCGTTCACGTCTGGAGCAGTTATAGTTGTTGGATTAGACATTGTTGTGTTATTAGCAGAGAGGTTTAGAAAGTTTTCAGTTTCTGTGTTAATATGATTTTCTTCCAAAATTATTTTGGATTCGTAGGGAGCTGTATTAGATACACGACTTTGTTTATCTTTAGGCATATTTTTTTTTTTATATCTAACTTTATAACTTTTTTTTCTAGGCTTCAATTAATTTATATTATTATTTATATCTTAATTAAAATGGCAATTTGAATAAGGAAATGAACAATATTCATCAATAGAGAACTCACATTAAAACAATCCAGTAGAACATTGTTTCCTATCCAGAATTTCGGTCTGGTTATAGTTCTTCTTTGTTGTAGCAGGTTTCTGGTTTGATGAAAGTATTGTACTTCTGTTGTAAGTCCTTTGTTGTAACAGGTTCCTGGTTTGATGAAAGTATTGTACTTCTGTTGTAAGTTCTTTGTTTCTTTTTTTCACAGTATTCACAGTTAACCGGTGTTTATAAATATTTTTTTCTTTTCAGGATTCACAATAAAACGTTGTGATTTTCGTATTTTATTATTCACTATTAACAGTAGTGTTTTTGATTTTACACAATAATCCGTTGCGTTTTTCTATTTTGTTGAACACGATTAACTGTATTGTTTTTTTGATTTTCACAATAAACCCTTGTGATTTTATTATTCACTATTAACAGTAGTGTTTTTGATTTTACACAATAAACCGTTGCGTTTTTCTATTTTATTGAACACGATTAACTGTATTTTTACACAATAAACCGTTGTATTTTTCTTGTGAAAAAAAAGAAATCCTACCGACTGCGCCAATCAAGTACTCGATAGACAAGACTTGCTAAAAAAAACAACTTTATTCGATCACTTCCCAAATTCAAATGCACAATTTTTAAAGTTTCGTTTCATAACCTGGAATTACATATTGAATTTATTTAAGGTGTGAGAACGGAAATCAAAAGTGTATCTCACACCTGAATTTTATGGTTTTAATTTACATTGTGTGGAGAAAAAAATATATTAATGGAAATAATTTGATGACAATGAAAATAATATTTGATAAAAAGGTTATGATTACAGATATACAAATCTTAATATATATAAATCTCGTGTCACAATGTTTGTCCTCAATGGACTCCTAAACCACTTAACCGATTATTATAAAATTCGCACACCATGTGCAGTTCGATCCAACTTGAGAGATAGGATAGTTTAAATCTCAAATTATAGTCGCAATTTTAATTTATTGCTAATTATTTGTCTGTTATTATTTGACAGACACAATTATCTGTTAACTCCAAATGGTTCTAACAGATGTCGATACCTTTCGACTGGGTTGAGTAAGTAATCAATTGATGGCACTGCTATGGTAAATCTACGAACGTGTCATATAAGCTTCATTTTAACAGCATAATTACCACGTGTTGTTGACGGTATAAAATTAATTAAATTTATTTTGTAATGAACGAATTACCGTATAATTCAATTATTTCCACTTTTTAAATTTTTGGTGTTAGCATAGCCGGCCACGTGTTACTTAGACTGAAGTGTAAATTGCATTCATATTATAATGAAGATAATACAGTGAAATTAATCCTGTTTTTTACTTATTTGTGCTTCATTGATCAAAACTTTATAATTTAATTTTAATATATGTATGTAAGTATTATCACATAATTATAAAATTTAATTAAAATGTCAATGCAAAAATGATACACAATTTCCTACACTTTTTCAATAGTTGTACAAATATTTTTTTTTATTGTTTTTATTTAACCTCTATTAAAAAATATTTAGCACTTATTATTTCAATGTGCTATGATAACAAGTTTTTCAGATTTTTTTTCTTATATTTAAAGGATTAAATTAGTATTTCAATTCTTATTGAAATTATTATTTAAACTCTATAATTTAAATATGTACATGTCAGTATTATCACATAATTATAAAAGTTAATTAGAATGATTTTCAATTTTTTTTTTCTCATATTTAAACGATTAATTTATTATTTTCAGTCAAATGCCACTGAAAAAATCTAACCTCAACAACGCGAGCAGCAAAGGGTCACGACGCAAACGTGTTGAAAGAGCTCAGCAATTACAAGAACAAATCGAAACAAGAAATGCAGCTCAAAGAATCAGGACTGCAGAAAGTCGTGCACAAGAATCTCAAGAACAGCGTGACGAACGTCTGCAACAGAATATTACGAGAACAAGAGCGGCACGAGAACGAAACATAGCTACAGTACGAGTACTAAATCGACAAAGGCAACGGATCAGCCGCTCATTAACACGTGCATCATTCGTTCGGCTTGCCTTTGAATATGCACCAGATATTAACTACTCAGCGCATTCAAAAATTGCTATTGGTGTAATGGATAAAGTATGTCAATATTGTCAGGCATTGAAATTTCGGAATGAAGCAGCCGGCATGTGCTGCGCATCAGGAAAAGTTGTGCTGTCACCTCTCCCCGCTCCGCCGGAGCCTTTATTATCCCTTCTTACTGGCAATTCAGATGATTCCAAATTATTTTTGCGTAAGATACGCAAATTTAATTCTTGCTTCCAAATGACGTCATTTGGGGCAACTAAAATTTGCGATCGTGCATCCGATGGACGTAATTTTGAAACTACATTCAAAATTCAAGGCCAGGTGTACCATAAAATCGGATCACTGATGCCAATGCCTGATAACAATCCGAAATTTCTTCAAATTTATTTTATGGGCGATTGTGAAGAGCGCGTGACGACTCGGTGCCTGTATAATTTTATTGAACAAGCAGAGGAAAGAGCAATTGTGATATTATTGGAAAATTTTTTAGAAGATCACAGTCAACTAATTCAATTGATCAAAAGAGTTTCGCCACGACTGCAAAATGACAATTATCAAATCGTCATAAAAGCCGACAAAGTACCATTAGGTGAACATGCTGGTAGATTCAACGCTCCAACTGTTGATGAGGTTGCTGTTATCATGGTTGGTGATCCAGTTGAAAAAAGATCTATAAAAATTACACGGCGAGACAACACTGTCAGTACGATTTCGGATCTACACCGTTCATATGACGCACTACAATATCCATTGATATTTTGGCAAGGACAAGATGAATATCACCTTAATATCAAACAGTATGATCCAAATACCGGTAAATTTGACAATTATCTATTTACTTTCTTACTGTATGTATAGATTTTAATTTCGTATTGCATTTTATTTTTTATTTTTTTAGGTGATTACAGAAATAATAAAGTTAGCTCAATGAACTACTACGCACACCGAATAATGGTTAGACAACATCAAGACAATTATATCCTTCGATATCGTCAGCTGTTCCATCAATGCATTGTTGATATGTATGCTAAGGTCGAAAGCGAACGCTTGCGATTCCTTCGATTCAACCAGGCAAAACTACGATCGGAAGAATATATTCACTTACGAGATGCTGTTGCTGGAAACATCGATGGAAATTTAAATCCCAATGACATCGGTAATGCTTTCATTTTACCTTCAAGCTACATCGGCAGTCCACGGAACATGCAGGAATACATACAAGATGCGATGACTTACGTACGTCATTACGGCCGAGCGGATTTATTTATTACATTCACATGTAATCCGAATTGGGAAGAGATACAAACTTTACTATTGCCAGGACAACAAGCCATTCATCGTCATGATTTAACTGCACGTGTGTTAAAACAAAAATTGAAATCCTTAATTGATTTTATTGTTAAATATTCAATTTTTGGTATCACACGTTGTTGGCTGTATACGATAGAGTGGCAAAAGCGAGGTTTGCCTCATGCCCACATTTTGGTTTGGCTTAAAGATAGAATCCGTCCTGAAGAAATCGATCAAATAATTTCAGCCGAAATTCCAGACCCATTAATTGATCAAGAATTATTTGATATTGTCACCAAACACATGATCCATGGGGCATGCGGTGCTTTCAACATGACGTCACCGTGCATGGAAAATGCAAAATGTAAACAAAACTTCCCAAAGTGGCATACGAATGACACGATCACGGATATTGATGGTTATCCAATGTATCGCCGCAGAAGTACTGAGAATGGTGGCCATACATTTACAATGCGACTGCCGAACTTTCCAAATCAAGTTGAGTTTGATAATCAGTGGGTGGTACCATACTCACCACCACTTTCAAAAACTTACAAAGCTCATATCAATGTTGAGCTTTGCAGTTCTGTTAAATCAATTAAGTATATTTGTAAATATGTAAACAAGGGCAGTGATTTGGCCATATTTGAAGTACAAAACATAAATAAAAATGACGAAATAGCACGATACCAAATATGCAGATACATTAGCAGCAATGAAGCTATTTGGCATATTCTCAGCTTTCCCATCCACGAAAGAGATCCTGCTGTCCAACATCTGGCAATACATCTTGAAAACGGTCAACGTGTATACTTCACTGAGGAAAATGTTCTCCAAAGAGCATTCGAAGCTCCGAAAACGACTCTAACTGAATTTTTTACATTGTGTCAAAAACCTGATGTTTTTGGCCAATTCGCGAAAACATTGGTGTATGGTGATGTTCCACGTTATTTCACATGGATCAAATCCAGTAAAAAATGGGAGCCACGGAAACAAGGAAAACCACATCCTTCCATTACAGGCATATTCAAAGCTAAGACATTGGGGAGACTTTACACGGTACATCCAAAGCAACGTGAGTGCTTCTATTTACGTTTGTTATTGGTGAATGTTCCCGGCCCAACGTCTTTTGAATTTTTACGAACAGTTAATGGTCGAGTATTCAATACATACCCGGATGCAAGTCGTGAACTGCAATTGCTAGAAGACGATAACCATTGGGACTTAACCTTGCTGATGCTGCGTTGACATCAACACCGAATAACATTCTTCAGTTGTTTGCAATTATTTTGACGACATGTTATCCCTCGCAAGCACAAACTTTGCGGGAAAAATATAAAAATTGTATGACAGAAGACATCTTGCACCGAATTAGACAAACAAATCAATGCCAAAACATAGATTATACACCAGAGATGTACAATGAAGCATTGGTCTTGATCGAGGATTTATGTGTTCTTATTTCAAATTTACCACTTAATCATTATGGTATGCCATCACCTAATCGTCCAGCCACCGACTTAGTCAATACCGATTTACAACGAGAAAATCAATATGACCATGGAAGTTTAGCAACAATTATCATGAACAGTGAACCATTACTGACAGCAGAACAAAAAATTATTTATGATCGGATTTTGCTGGCTGTTGCTGCTGAACAAGGCGGTTTTTTTTCTTAGATGCACCCGGTGGAACCGGTAAGACATTTTTAATATCGTTGATTCTTGCCAAAATACGGTCGCAACAAAAAATCGCATTAGCAGTAGCATCGCCAGGCATTGCGGCTACTTTACTGGATGGTGGGCGAACAGCACATTCAACATTCAAGCTGCCATTGGACGTTCATAATAAACCAGATGCAATGTGTAACATCAAAAAGAATAGTGATATAGCTGCAGTGTTGCGAAAGAGTTCTATAATAATATGGGATGAGTGCACAATGGCACACAAATATTCACTTGAAGCATTAAACAGAACTAGGCAAGATTTAAACAGCAATAATAAACTTTTCGGTGGTGCTATCTTACTTTTGTCTGGTGACTACCGGCAGACCTTACCGGTTATACCTCGCTCTACTTTCGCGGATGAGATTAATGCAAACAATCATTCTTATGGCGAAGTGTTGAAACACTTCGATTGACCATAAATATGCGAGTACAATTGCAAAATGATCCATCAGCACAAATATTTTCCGAACAACTACTAGATATTGGGAACGGTAAAATAGAACTGCAACCAAATACGCAATGCATTAAACTACCAGACAATTTTTGCACTGTTGTTCAGGATAAAAATTAATTGATTCAGAGTATTTTCCCGGATATACAGAATAATTATTTGAATCATGAATGGCTTAGTCAACGGGCGATTTTGGCAGCCAAAAACGTTGATGTTGACGAAATTAACTTCCAGATACAACAGTTGTTACCAGGCGATATGATGTCTTTTAAATCAATCGATACTGTTGTTGATGAAAATGAAAGTGTAAATTTTCCGATTGAATTTTTAAATTCATTAGATATCCCTGGAATGCCACCACATAATCTTCGATTAAAGATTGGTTCCCCTATTATTCTCCTCCGTAATTTGAATCCACCTCAATTATGTAACGGTACGCGTTTGATCATCAAAAAGATCACCGGAAACATTCTTGAAGCAACCATTTTGGCTGGGAAGTTTAAAGGAAAAGTGGTCCCGCTGCCACGTATTCCGATGATACCATCAGATTCTACCATACCCTTCAAAAGGCTACAGTTTCCAATTCGTTTAGCTTTCGCCATGTCTATAAATAAATCTCAAGGTCAAACAATGTCCATTTGTGGTTTAGATTTGGAAAATCTATGTTTTTCTCATGGGCAACTATATGTTGCGTGTTCACGTGTTGGGAAACGAATCTATTTGTGTTAGCTAAAGACAGGTTAACCAAAAACATTGTGCACCGATTGGTGTTAAATTAAATTGAAATTGAAAGTATTTATAATTCAAACAAATAGATATTAATGTTTAAAAGTTTAAGATTGTCTGCCTTGCCTACCTCATTCATGAGTTTAAGCGTCACATGTTATTTACTGTATTATACTGTAATATACTTATATTTGTTATAAAATTAAATGGAAATAATAAATCTGATAAATTTTTATTTTGTACCTACTGATTTATGCTTAATATCAAGTGTAAGAACATTTTAATTAATTGTGTTCAACGTACTTCCCCTTCAAATCTCAATCCAGTGAATTTGTATACCAACATTTTCGTCTTTGTTCGTAAATAATTTCATTATACTAAAGGGTTATAGTAGTAGAAAGCCAAATAAGGAGATCACCATATTTTTTTTACAAATACCATCTGTGTGAAAAAGCATAGTGGACTCCGTGACTGATGTTCTCTTATTGTTCCTCTTAGATTGCTTACTATAATGTAATATAACAAAAACTTTAGCCACAGCAACGCGTGGCCGGGTCAGCTAGTATAAAGATATATAGATATAAAAATATATGATTCATGACTTAATATAAAGATATGTAGATATTTATACAGATATATATGAAACATAACTCCTCCCTCCTAAAGCCTAGTACGCTGCTGATGCGAAACGAAAAATCCCATACAAAAATGACACGACGAAATAATGAATGAAAAATTTCGTTCTACTTTTCGTTTTCCAGTACGCTGCTGAACGACGAAATGTGTAATTTTAGTGGATAGCTGTAGTAGATTTCTTAGTACAATTCTCCACTCTTTTCGTTCTCAATTTAATTGACCTGCACATTAATTGCTTGCGATATTTTGGCATTTCATTTTTTTTTTATAAAAAAAAAGTCAAGCTCTTGTAATGCTTATTTGATTTTTCTTTGGCCTTGTGTTTTCTCTAGTGTCTGGTTTTTCTGTGCATTTCCTGTATTAAATTATTCAAAATACATTCAATTCTAATTTTGTATCAAAACCAATTTCAAAATCGACTAAACTAAATCTGCAAAATGAAAATGGGAAGTTGGAAAGAAGCACACCCTTCACATATCTTATCGGCGAACAAGATATAGCTGATCTTTATTTGGAGTGCTGATTATAACCAACTATCGACTTTTCTCATACCTAGTGCTAGTGCTTAGATTAAAAATAACCTATGTCCTTTTAAAATTAATTTATTTTAAGTGACTACTAAATAAAAACATTATAATCAATATTCAGTAGTTTGTTCTGCAATTAACTGTCCATGTCATGATTTTTAAAATACATTTGTTACTCCGACTTTTAAATTCTATGCGACCTTTGACAGCATATATATAAAAAAAAAACACTCACCATTTCTAACAACATACTTTCAACACATAAATTAACTCAATTGCCACAAAGAAAAAATCAAATCGACCGCCCGCTACTGGCAGTACGAATATGAATTTCCGACCTGGTCGGGACAAGGCCGGAAGCCAAAGGTAAGCGGCCTTCCGCTGCACCGACGACAATTAAGGAAATCATCGTTATCACAATTATGTTTGGTTGCAAAAAGGCCATCTTAAACGATACCTACCTCTATTTAGAAAGCCTGTTTCCGATCTCATTGATTGGCGATTTTATACCATACCCCAGAACTTTTTTCTCAAGTTAAGATAATCTGTTTAATGTTTACTTCGTGAAAATCGGCACGGGATGGATATTGTTATTTAGTCTACAATTTCAGGTGATGACCTCGCTAGTCCTTTGTTGTGTTGATAGAAAGAAGATGATGACAAATCACTTACCTCGCATTGCCATCGCTACCTTCTTTTTCTTTTCTGGACCAAGTTTTTTAATGTAATTGAACCATCGTATGGCAGATGCCCTGCTCGTGGATTTGATAGCAAATCAAGCTGCTTGCAAGCTGGTCACTTGTCAATTGAATTTGACATATAAGGCCATGCATTTTTACTATTCATTCGATTTTGGTATTAATTGAGGAAGCCAGACCTATAGTTAAAATAGGAATCGATCATGGAGCATTCGCAGCGTAGCAGAGCGGTCAAGTACAAACCCACTAAGAAAACTCACTGATGAACAAGTGACAATGCAACCCGTTCCAAAGATATATTCCAAAAGCTATTCACTGTTCTCTTGGAATATATAATCTGAAAATACTTTGGAGTGTATCTTTGGAACGGGTTATCCTAAAAACTTGGTTGATACCTTTTTGTAATCTACTCTTGATGCTCTCAAAATCAGCATCAAGAGTTTTTATGTAGAAGCCTTATTGCAAAAAATCACTCTTGAAATACGCTATTTAGAATGATGTATGCGTATTTCTGGAGCTATTTTTTTTTTTGATACAACTTCTTTGCAAAAAATGTTGATGCTTCCTTTGAAAGTATGAAGTGCTGATTCTATAAAGATATCGCTCACCTTTATTGGACAACCCGTTCCGACGCATCAAGAGTAGATTACAAAAAGGTATCAACCAAGTTTTTAGGATAACCCGTTCCAAAGATACACTTCAAAGTATTTTCAGATTATGTATTTCAAGGTGAACAGTGAATAGCTTTTGAACTATATCTTTGGAACGGGTTGTCCAATAAAGGCGAGCGATATCATTTTTGAATCAAAACTTCATACTTTCAAAGGAAGCATTAACAAAACCAAAAGTAGTTTTGTCACCAAATTACTTTTAGATGGATTTTTTTGTCACCAAATTTCCTTTATATATAATTTTTTTGAAATAATTCTTGGACTTGAAAATGGTATCCGGAATTAGTAAGAAACCATAAATTAGAACTCATAACCGTTTACACCATCCCAATGAAGGACGTAGTTTTCGAATTATAGAGTGGTTTACCTCCCTATTTCATTGATTTTCTTAAAATTGATAGAAATTTCATCAAATCGGCAGATAAACCAGTTAATAAGTCCCAAAGTATTTGCTTAATTTCCATCATTTAAACGGTTCTGAGTTTTATTTTAAATCCTCTATGTGTACCAAGAACAATTTTTAAATCCAAGAATTATTTCAAGAAAATTACATCTAAAAGTAATTTGGCGACAAAAAATCTTCCATCTAAAAATAATTTGGTGACAAAATTACTTTTTTTTACAACTTGTCAATTGTTTTTGACAGCTTACAGAACCCTCCGCAAATATTTTTCCGCTGTGGTTCGTTAGCATTTCGCTCTCCTAGTGGAGACCACCGAAAAATTTCGTTTCGCATCAGCAGCGTACTAGGCTTAAGTGTGAAGTGACGGCCATGATAATGTTACATTATCATTCGGAACTTCTTGGTCCATTGTTTCTTCTTCATGATTATTGTTTCGATGACGTCTGAGGTAAAGTATGGTTGCAATTAGGATAAAGATGATGATGATGATGTAAACCGAAAACTCTGGTAGGTGGTCTGGAACATCTTTGGCCAAGGTGATAACTTCGGTATTGATTATTTCGTTTGCTTTCAATGTACTGCTATTAAATTTGTCTATTAAATGAAGAGAGTTATTAATTTTTATAAATATTGATGGAATAATCTTTATTTGATCACAAAACATGGCTAATTTATTTTTGTAAATAATATTGTTAATTTTTATTTCGCATTCTTCATAATGTAAAAGCAGGGTTCCGGAGATAATTTTTTCATCGATTCCGCATGTTGAAGTCATCTTCGTGATGGGGGAATTAATTAAGAGTATGTACCCTTCTTCTGGTTGGGTGATGCTACTTTTGATAGTTGACTCAATGACGTCGCAGGTTGCTTCTTTGTGTTGAATAATTTTTGGAATGCATCTTTCGGAGGTCAGGTTCTTCAGCTCTTCTTTTGGGCAGTAAAACGTATGCTCAATGGATGTACAAGGTTTGTTCATATATTGGATGAAATATTCGTTCATAATGACATAGGATTGATTTAAATTTATATTGAGAGTTTCGTTTATAGGAAGTTTTATTAAGTGGTATAGGTTGAAAGGTTGTTGGAGAAGGATGGGTAGTTTTATACTGAAAATTATGTTTGTATTATTATAATAAGCTTATAGAGATAAAAACTCAAAAAAGTTGTTCGTCAGAAGAAATTTTAATATTTTGTGAATTCATATGTTCATGTATCAAATCAAGCTCACCCGGATTCAAAATTTGGTTGGATTTTGTTTTTAATATCTCTATACAATTGATCTTGATAGGTTTTTAGTTTGTTAATATAATCATGTTCTGAATCATCACGTGTTAATTGCTTGAATTTATGTGTTCTTCCCGTCATTAGCTCGAATGGTGTTAGGTTTGTCACAGAATGTATGCAGTTGTTATAGGTTATTAGTGCTTCATTTAATATGTCAGTCGGAATTTTTTTGTTGTTTTTATCATAAATAATTCGATATATTTCGGTCAATGTTGAATGAAAACGTTCGACCGGTGAGTAACCAGTAGAATTTTGTGGTGTCGTTATGTGTAAGTTTATATCGTATTGGGTACAGAAATCTTTGAATAGGTTAGATTTAAATTCAGCAGCTGAGTCGCACACTATTTTTTTTGGTGTGCCGTGTTGCGAAAAGAACTGTCTCAATGAACTTGATATACACATACTGTCACGTGCGGTAAGAATAAAAGCAGAAGAAAATTTCGAAAACTTGTCTAAAATGGTTAGAATTTGTACGTTATGGATGTTATATACATCAATATGTAAAATGTCCATGGGCTTATTAGGTATTTCTGAATGTTCGTATTGAATTTTCGGTGGATTCTGTCGTATTTAAGAAGCTTACACTTTTCGCAGTTATTAATTGTTTTGGTTATTTTTTCTTTCATTTTGGGAAAGTAGTAAGTTCTTCGAAGATGGTTAAAAGTTTCATTGATGCCACGATGATTGCTATTTTCATGGTATTTGTTTATAATTTCATCTTCTTGGTCAGAATTCGTAACATCGTTTAACTTTTCTGTACATCTAATAAGTTTAAATATTTTATTACTTGCAAAATATTTTGAAAATACATGTTGCACTAGTCTAAATGTATCATTGTCAGTATAAACATCTGTTAATCTTTTAGGGTTGAGATATTCTTTTAAGATTGAAATTATAACAGATTCCTTGTCTAAGTCAGGTTGTCTAAAAATGCGTCTATGTTTGTGTCTCAAAGAGAACATTGTAAACCATGTTTGGTTTCACTACACAGTTAGTTTTGTTCAAAACTAATTGTTCAGTAAACTCATTAAGTGGTCTTTCAGAGATGTATATACCATCGTTTAGATTTTCAGAAGCAGAATGAACAGCTGATATATTAGAATTATTTTCTGACAGACTTGCGTTATTTTGAATAGATATATTTGAGGCTTGTAAAATAGAGTTCGAACCATTAGATTCGTTAAAATGAATTTCTATCCGACTTAAGGCATCAGCATTTGTATTGCCTTACCTTCTTTATACATGATCTCATAATCGAACTCTTCTAATATTAAACGCCATCTCACTAGTTTTGAATTTGGTTCTTTTAGGAAAAATAACCAATTAAGAGGCTTATGGTCCGTTATGATTTTAAATTTACGACCAAACAAATAGGGTCGGAAATATTTGGTACACCAGACAATGGCTAAGAGCTCCTTTTCAATTGTACTGTAATTTTGTTCCGAACTAGTGTTCTTGAAGCGTAGCAAACTGGTCTATCAGATCCTATTGGGCCTTGACTAAGTACTCCTCCTATGGCGACATTACTAGCGTCAGTTGTTAAATTAAATTCTTTAGTAAAGTCGGGATATTGTAATAAGGGATCATTACTTAGAATGTCCTTGCAATGATTGAAACATTTTATATATCGTTCGTTAAGAACTATCTTATTTCCCTTTTTTAAGCATTCTGTTAAAGGTTTCGTAAGATTTGCAAAGTCTTTTATAAATTTGCGGTAATATCCAAGCAACCCCAAAAAGGATTTAATTTCAGTTTGAGTTGATGGAATTGGATAGTTTTTAATTGCATGGATTTTACTAGGATTCGGTTTCACACCTTCAGATGTCACTAGGTGACCAAGAAATTCTACTTCCTTGCGTAGGAATTCTGATCTGTCCAATTGAATTTTAAGGTTGGCCGATCGTAATTTTGAAAAAAACCTTTTCTAAGTTTTCCGTATGTTCTTGTAAGGACGTTGAGTAAACGATAATATCGTCCATATACACAAGACACACTTTACCTATTAATTCACGCAGAATATTATCCATTATTCTTTGGAATGTTGACGGGGCATTTTTGAGTCCGAAGGGCATTCGGATATACTCATAATGTCCGTGATCAACAGTAAAAGCGGTTTTTTCTATATCCCTAGAATCTAGTTCAATCTGGTGAAATCCAGATGCAAGATCAAGTGTGGAAAAATACATAGATTTTCCAAGTTTATCTAATACTTCTGTTATGTTGGGTAGAGGGTAACGATAGCCAATAGTTTTGTCGTTTAGTTTACGGTAGTCTACGACAAGCCGCCAGTTCTGTATGCCAGACGCATCACGTTCCTTTGGAACAATCCAAATAGGGCTACTCCAAGGAGAAAAGCTAGGCCTTATTATACCTTGGTTTAAAAGTTTTTCGATTTGTGATTTTATCTCTTGTTTGTGTACTTCTGGATAGCGATACGATCTTGTATAAATCGGTATATCGTCTGATGTTTTTCACCTTCAAGAAAGAAAACATGATCATATTTCCTACACAATTTAAAAATTGATTTCTGTTCTTCAGTGTTGAGATGTTCTGATCGAATTAGTTTGCTAATATCTATTTCAGATGATGTATTTTGAATTTGTTCGTTAAATGGGCAAATATTAACATTATTGATTTCTATGAAGTGTTGAAAATTTTCTACTGCAATAGGTTGTTCCAAAAAAAAAGTTTGTTCAGTGTTTGAAATATTATGTACTTCAATGGTTTGAATAACAAGGGCAGAATTGCGTATTTAGTTTTAAGTATTTTATTAGGTAAGTCAATAGTCGCATTAAGTTTTTTGAGAGTTTCTAAACCTATTAATCCGTCAAAATAATTATGAAACTTAAAAAGAAGAAATGTTATAGGTTCTTTAGTATTGAATTCAGGGAATGCATCAAAGATAATTTTTTTGTTAAGTGTATGCGTATTTAAAACTGTCTTGATAGTGACATCTTCGATGTTTTCATGATATTGAGGGTTAGTATATTCTGGGTTAATAAAATTTGGACAAGCACCGGTGTCTATTAAGAATTTCAAATGTTTTCCATAGGGTGAAGCTATATTAATATATGGTAATTGATTATTTCCATGATTATTTAATTATAAGAAACCGTATTGTTTTCCGAGGCATTTATAGGAAAACTTGAATCATCTATTTCATTTTTGTTTTCTGACTTAATTTCCTGATTCGATATATTGGTGTCGTGTTAATAACTAATATTATCCTCATATCGTGATTGATTGGCAACTCTGGTTTGCAAGTGATAAGTTCAGTTTATACGGCCGCTCTTACTTATTTCTTTCTTTTTAACTTTAAATTATAATAATTAAGTTTTTAAAAGTAACTTGGTGTGAATTAATACATCCTAAGATTGAAAGACATTAAAATCTGGTGAGTCAGTAGCTATTTTCACTTGAAATTGGGAAACAAAAAAAAACACAAAAAAATAGAATTTTACGATTAACGGTGCACGCAAAACACAAAATTACATCAAATAATCATGCAGAGAACTCCACCTGTTTCACAAATGCCTTCAAATGGTCACAGCCAACCACCGAAAAGACCACATAAGGAGCTTCTACAGGAATCTCCGCCAAAAGAAACTATTTCGGCAGTAGGAGCTATGGAAGTGTCAGAACTGAGGAGTATGATGCATGATATTGTGTCGGTGATAATGGATGTCAAGCTTAAAGATTTGCCAACAAAATCTGATCTTGAAGCTATCCATTCGGAAGTCCACAGCCTAAAAGCTACCAATTTAGAGCTGCAGGCACAGGTAACAAATTTCGAGGCCCGCTGCAACTTGTTGGAACAAAAAAATGAGTCTCTGGAAATGAGAGCCAATGATAAAAATGTCATCGTACATTTTCCGATAAACGGTGAAGAAGATGCAACGGAAAAGGCTAAAAAGTGCTGCTTGGATCTGCTGCAAACGAATGAACCCAACATTATTGCAACAACACGAGTTTTACGACCGACAAACAACAACAAGACTGCAAATATCATCGTGAGACTGAACCGAAGGGAGGACGTAGGACATTTACTAAGATCACCTGTGAAACTAAGAAACACCGGATTTTCTGTCCATAAGGACTTACCACCATCGGCAAGAGCACGAAGAAAACGTTTAATTGAGTTGAAAGCCGAAATTAATAAAAAGAATACGTTCTTAAAAACCAGGATACGAGGACAAACATTGATGGTTGAAGGCAGATCGTTTTATTTTGACAGGGAAAACAAACTAAAATGCGAGGGCGTGTGTGGAATGTCATTATTAGACCATTTGATGAATGACATTTCTAATAATTGCGTTCAGGGACAGAGTAAAAAAAGTATAAGTGGTATAATTGGTAATGATCCCGACATGACATCATCCATGTCACAACATCGTATTTAGTTGTAATGCCGTCTGCCCTTTAGTTAGTAAATTTAAAAGAACCATTTGTAATATTAATAGTAATAGTAAAAACCATAATGAAAAAACACTAAATATTTTTAGAATTCTGTTATATAATATAGCAGGCCTTAAAAATAGGTCCATTTTCAATGATTTCTTTAGTTTTCTTAATAACTTTGAAATAATATTTTTGTATGAAACATATGTAATGGATACTAACTTATCAAATTATGAAAATGAATTCAATAACTTCGAACTTCGAATAGTACCCGCAACAAAATTACATTCAAGAGGAATAGCAAGTGGAGGCTGTATCTTTGGATTTAGGAAAAGACTGGAAGGAATCACCTGTGAGTTCAAACAGATTGGAGCGGTAATACATCTGGATCTTAAGATAAATGGCAAGAGATTTCGTATAATACCAACTTATGTCAATTGTAATCATTGGGATACCGATTTTGAAAACATCAAGGAATGTCTGACTTGTGGAGGCACGGAAAATGTATTGGTTGTGGGTGACCTAAATGCAAGGATTGGGAATGAAAGAGGAAGTGAGAATAAAAGGATCGGGCGTGAGAGACAATCGAAAGACACTACCAAGAACGCAAGAGGAACTAAGTTGCTTGAACTTTGCAACTCATTCGGTCTTCGTGTTATGAATGGTACAATCGATGGAGATTATCTGGGCGAATTTACGTTTATTGGAAAGCAAGGTAGTTCGGTTATCGACTATGGCCTGGAAGGTGGTGACTGGAGTTCACTGATTAAAAATTTTGAAGTAGAAAAAAAACCCTTTTCAGACCATTTGCCTGTAGTTGTATCATTCACTAATGGAGAAGAAGAAGATAAAGCATTGCGGGACCTACAACTTCTGCCTAAACTTCGCTGGATTAACGATTCTGCACCAATCTATAGAAGACAGTTGGATATACTTCTGATGAATGAAGACAGCGATACTAGCTTAAACAAAATTGAACAGTGTATTAAAGGGGCATATCATCAGTCCATCAACAGCCGACGAGTAAAAACTACTTTTAGAGAGAGATGGTTTGATAAAGAATGCATGCGTGCGAGAAGTCTTTCATACACATGGCTTAATGCATATAGACGATTCAATACTCTCTTTACGAAAGACCTATACATTGAATATAATCAGAAATTTAAAACACTCTGTCGAAGAAAGAAAAAAGATTATTTTGAAGACCAAGCGAAAAAACTTGCAATGTGTAACAATTCGTCTGAGTTTTGGAACCTGGCACGCAAGCTTAATGGTACGAAGTATGTTATCGGTAGAGAACTGGATCCAAGCATGCTGAAATTACACTTTCAACAATTACTTAATCCAGCAACTCCAAATCAATTCCCAACTCACTACGCTCACCCTGGCTTCGAAAACCATATTCTGGACCTACCAATTTCGTGTGATGAAGTGTGTGCTTCGATAAATGAACAAAAGGATGGGAAGGCCGCAGGCTCTGACGGAATTCCGGCAGAATTTTACAGATATGGAACTGGGGAGCTGGTAGCGAATCTGACAGAAATATTCAACTACATTTTAGAGCATGGAACTATACCAGAGCAGTTTAAAAAGCCCTGATCTTCCCGATATACAAAAAGGGTAGTACCGAATATCCGACAAACTATAGAGGAATCTCGTTTCTGAATGCCTCTTATAAGATTTTTACTTCGATTCTGAATAAGCGCCTGAATAAATGGATAGATTTTAATAACCTTCTCAGTGAGTACCAAGCTGGCTTCAGATCGGGTTACTCCACTATAGACCACATCTTCGTTCTTCGCACGATTGCTGACTCCTTCATATCTAGAAATAAAAAATTATTCGCTTTCTTTGTGGATTTCAAGTCTGCTTTTGACACCGTCGACCGTAATGCACTATTCTACAAGCTTTGCCAGAAAGGAATGTCACTGAAGTTCGGAAGAGTACTGCAAAATCTATACATGGATACCAAAGCGGCGGTCTGGAATGGAAAAAACCTCTCTGACTGGTTTTCAACGAACTCAGGTGTTAGACAGGGTTGTGCACTCAGCTCAAGTTTATTCGCTCTCTTCATAGAAGATATTGTTGAAATATTAGCTGGGGGTATTGAATACGCAGACATGACCATAAAAGCACTGCTCTTTGCTGACGACATAGTACTGCTTGCGTACACGCCACAATCTCTCCAATTAATGATAAATAGACTCTCCGTTTACTGTTCGAGATGGAATCTGGAAGTAAACTTAAACAAATCTAAAGTGATGATCTTTAAGAAAGAAGGAGGTAGAATTGGGGCAAATGAACATTGGCATTACAATAATGAAACAATTGAGGTTGTGCAAGAATACAAATATCTTGGAGTTTACTTCACAAAGAACCTCAGTATGGAAAAGCACTTTACCGAATAGCTTACGAAAGCAAAAACCGCTATAAATGTTGCATGGAAGCAATGTTTCAACAATAGTGAAATTGCACATAGCAGTAAATTCCGAGTTTTCGAAGCAGTGTCAGAATCGGTTCTTTTTTATGCAGCTCAGGTGTGGGGAGGTAGAAAATATGACCAAGTGGAGAAATTACTCAGGTTTTATATAAAACGTATTTTTCGCCTTCCTCCGAACACTCCAAACTATATGATAATGTTAGAGACAGGAGTATCACCACTGTTCATTAAGACTTTTAAACTGCAAGTAGACTACGTTATGAAAGTATTAAATATGCCAAACCATCGGCTTCCTAAGAAAGTTGTCCTACAAGCTATCCAAACACGGACGGGATGGTTCAAGGACTGGGTAGAGTTAGCAGAGCAGGTGGACTTCGAAGTAAACTACAGCGACCCTGTTTTATGGAAGCCTGCTTTGTATACGTTTATCGCCCGTTTGGACGATGCTGCAAGAGATCGCCACAAGGAACAAGCTTCAAGCTCTCTACACCGAATGCTTTATAGCAGACTAGATTACAATCTTAACGAAAGAAACTATTTCCGTGGCGATTATACAATCGAACAAATTTCGCTCATGTTCCGGTTAAGAGGAGAGTTACTTAATTTGAACTTTATGCCACATCGAGAAGATCTACCGTTATTATGCAGCCTGTGTAATATGGGAGAGCGGGAAGATGTTCTGCATTTTGTCGGAAGGTGTGGAGTACTCAAGGAAACAAGAAGGTACACGTTTGGCAGCGACTATCTATCTGATGAAGAAATTTTTGGTCTACTTCATGAAATGGATGTAACAAAGTTATCAATGTATTGCAAGACAGCACTCAGATATAGAAAGCAAATACTTAACGAAGCATTTTAGTATTAAACTGTAACTTAGTTATGATAAAGAATTAACAAATTGTCAATCAGGCAGACGGCAACAATGCCATGCAATATTGATTGTATATAACAAATTGTAACAAATTGTAGAAAAAATAAAATCAATCTAATCTAATCTAATCCTCATATCGTTCAACATAATAATCTAAATTTGGTTCTTAATTGGTATAGTTATTGGAATATTGGTAATAATTGTAGTCATTATTTGTTTCTGACTCATAATCAACGTTATGTACTTCTTTTATTGAATATCTGGGTATTGGTTGAGAAAAATTCCTTTGATAGGGATGATTTTGTACGGGAGTTGGAAGCGTTCTAGCTTGGCCGCTTGCAACTTCCATTGGTGTAGAATTAGTTTGTTGTTTATTGAAATTGAAATTTGGTCTAGGAGTAGAATTATATTGAAATTGGTTAAATGGTTTGGGCGTAAGCATATTATTTGATGGAACAAAAAATCTATTATTAAATTGTTGTTGTGGTGGATATTGTAATCTTGGAGCACTCTGTTGAATTGGTCTATATTGTGGTAATTGGTTGTATTGAAGGTTTTTAAAAGGATGTTGTGGGAAAGAATTATTAAAATTAGGTTGGATTGGTTTATTAGGTCTGGAGAATAGCAAATTAGAACTCGATAAAGGTTTAATCAGAGAAACATTTTGGTTGTTCATATTTTGAGAAGGTAATTTATTTTGGGTTATGGAATATTTCATATAAAACATATTTTGTTCTTGAACACAGTAATTAAAGGCTTCTGTTAGCGTTTTAGGCATCATTGTACGAATTGTTGCACCTAGTGGTTCTTTCAATCCGATTAGGTAGGCATTTAGACACATATCCGTAAAAAGTGTTTTTTTGTGTGTAATTTTTCATGAATTTGAACATGGTTTACTATCGTGGACAGTAATTCTATTACTTTCGCGTAAAACTGTTCAGTAGTTTCTGTTGTTTGTCTAAGACCGTGAAGGTCTCTTATCAGGGATGTTTCATTTCTCTTGTCTGCGTAATGCAGGATGAGATTGGCTTTTATAATATCCCAATTTGTTGGGGTGCCATACATATTTAGTACTTCATTGGCATCTCCCACAATTTTGTTTCGACAGCACGTAAAATAACATTCGCATACGGTGTCCCATCTATTTGCGGTAGTAAAACTAATATTTCCTCTACGTTTTTAATGAAGTCATACAATGACCTAGGGTTACCATCATAGTGTGGTAGGTCCTTTATAGCATCCGGAATGCGGAGACTATGAAATATAGCGTTCACGTCTGGAGCAGTTATAGTTGTTGGATTAGACATTGTTGTGTTATTAGCAGAGAGGTTTAGAAAGTTTTCAGTTTCTGTGTTAATATGATTTTCTTCCAAAATTATTTTGGATTCGTAGGGAGCTGTATTAGATACACGACTTTGTTTATCTTTAGGCATATTTTTTTTTTTTATATCTAACTTTATAACTTTTTTTTCTAGGCTTCAACTAATTTATTTTATTATTTATATCTTAATTAAAATGGCAATTTGAATAAGGAAATGAACAATATTCATCAATACAGAACTCACATTAAAACAATCCAGTAGAACATTGTTTCCTATCCAGAATTTCGGTCTGGTTATAGTTCTTCTTTGTTGTAGCAGGTTTCTGGTTTGATGAAAGTATTGTACTTCTGTTGTAAGTCCTTTGTTGTAACAGGTTCCTGGTTTGATGAAAGTATTGTACTTCTGTTGTAAGTTCTTTGTTTCTTTTTTTCACAGTATTCACAGTTAACCGGTGTTTATAAATATTTTTTTCTTTTCAGGATTCACAATAAAACGTTGTGATTTTCTTATTTTATTATATATACTTGCTATAGAGGAATAGCAAGTGGAGGCTGTATCTTTGGATTTAGGAAAAGACTGGAAGGAATCACCTGTGAGTTCAAACAGATTGGAGCGGTAATACATCTGGATCTTAAGATAAATGGTAAGAGATTTCGTATAATACCAACTTATGTCAATTGTAATCATTGGGATACCGATTTTGAAAACATCAAGGAATGTCTGACTTGTGGAGGCACGGAAAATGTATTGGTTGTGGGTGACCTAAATGCAAGGATTGGGAATGAAAGAGGAAGTGAGAATAAAAGGATCGGGCGTGAGAGACAATCGAAAGACACTACCAAGAACGCAAGAGGAACTAAGTTGCTTGAACTTTGCAACTCATTCGGTCTTCGTGTTATGAATGGTACAATCGATGGAGATTATCTGGGCGAATTTACGTTTATTGGAAAGCAAGGTAGTTCGGTTATCGACTATGGCCTGGAAGGTGGTGACTGGAGTTCACTGATTAAAAATTTTGAAGTAGAAAAAAAACCCTTTTCAGACCATTTGCCTGTAGTTGTATCATTCACTAATGGAGAAGAAGAAGATAAAGCATTGCGGGACCTACAACTTCTGCCTAAACTTCGCTGGATTAACGATTCTGCACCAATCTATAGAAGACAGTTGGATATACTTCTGATGAATGAAGACAGCGATACTAGCTTAAACAAAATTGAACAGTGTATTAAAGGGGCATATCATCAGTCCATCAACAGCCGACGAGTAAAAACTACTTTTAGAGAGAGATGGTTTGATAAAGAATGCATGCGTGCGAGAAGTCTTTCATACACATGGCTTAATGCATATAGACGATTCAATACTCTCTTTACGAAAGACCTATACATTGAATATAATCAGAAATTTAAAACACTCTGTCGAAGGAAGAAAAAAGATTATTTTGAAGACCAAGCGAAAAAACTTGCAATGTGTAACAATTCGTCTGAGTTTTGGAACCTGGCACGCAAGCTTAATGGTACGAAGTATGTTATCGGTAGAGAACTGGATCCAAGCATGCTGAAATTACACTTTCAACAATTACTTAATCCAGCAACTCCAAATCAATTCCCAACTCACTACGCTCACCCTGGCTTCGAAAACAATATTCTGGACCTACCAATTTCGTGTGATGAAGTGTGTGCTTCGATAAATGAACAAAAGGATGGGAAGGCCGCAGGCTCTGACGGAATTCCGGCAGAATTTTACAGATATGGAACTGGGGAGCTGGTAGCGAATCTGACAGAAATATTCAACTACATTTTAGAGCATGGAACTATACCAGAGCAGTTTAAAAAGCCCTGATCTTCCCGATATACAAAAAGGGTAGTACCGAATATCCGACAAACTATAGAGGAATCTCGTTTCTGAATGCCTCTTATAAGATTTTTACTTCGATTCTGAATAAGCGCCTGAATAAATGGATAGATTTTAATAACCTTCTCAGTGAGTACCAAGCTGGCTTCAGATCGGGTTACTCCACTATAGACCACATCTTCGTTCTTCGCACGATTGCTGACTCCTTCATATCTAGAAATAAAAAATTATTCGCTTTCTTTGTGGATTTCAAGTCTGCTTTTGACACCGTCGACCGTAATGCACTATTCTACAAGCTTTGCCAGAAAGGAATGTCACTGAAGTTCGGAAGAGTACTGCAAAATCTATACATGGATACCAAAGCGGCGGTCTGGAATGGAAAAAACCTCTCTGACTGGTTTTCAACGAACTCAGGTGTTAGACAGGGTTGTGCACTCAGCCCAAGTTTATTCGCTCTCTTCATAGAAGATATTGTTGAAATATTAGCTGGGGGTATTGAATACGCAGACATGACCATAAAAGCACTGCTCTTTGCTGACGACATAGTACTGCTTGCGTACACGCCACAATCTCTTCAATTAATGATAAATAGACTCTCCGTTTACTGTTCGAGATGGAATCTGGAAGTAAACTTAAACAAATCTAAAGTGATGATCTTTAAGAAAGAAGGAGGTAGAATTGGGGCAAATGAACATTGGCATTACAATAATGAAACAATTGAGGTTGTGCAAGAATACAAATATCTTGGAGTTTACTTCACAAAGAACCTCAGTATGGAAAAGCACTTTACCGAATAGCTTACGAAAGCAAAAACCGCTATAAATGTTGCATGGAAGCAATGTTTCAACAATAGTGAAATTGCACATAGCAGTAAATTCCGAGTTTTCGAAGCAGTGTCAGAATCGGTTCTTTTTTATGCAGCTCAGGTGTGGGGAGGTAGAAAATATGACCAAGTGGAGAAATTACTCAGGTTTTAAATAAAACGTATTTTTCGCCTTCCTCCGAACACTCCAAACTATATGATAATGTTAGAGACAGGAGTATCACCACTGTTCATTAAGACTTTTAAACTGCAAGTAGACTACGTTATGAAAGTATTAAATATGCCAAACCATCGGCTTCCTAAGAAAGTTGTCCTACAAGCTATCCAAACACGGACGGGATGGTTCAAGGACTGGGTAGAGTTAGCAGAGCAGGTGGACTTCGAAGTAAACTACAGCGACCCTGTTTTATGGAAGCCTGCTTTGTATACGTTTATCGCCCGTTTGGACGATGCTGCAAGAGATCGCCACAAGGAACAAGCTTCAAGCTCTCTACACCGAATGCTTTATAGCAGACTAGATTACAATCTTAACGAAAGAAACTATTTCCGTGACGATTATACAATCGAACAAATTTCGCTCATGTTCCGGTTAAGAGGAGAGTTACTTAATTTGAACTTTATGCCACATCGAGAAGATCTACCGTTATTATGCAGCCTGTGTAATATGGGAGAGCGGGAAGATGTTCTGCATTTTGTCGGAAGGTGTGGAGTACTCAAGGAAACAAGAAGGTACACGTTTGGCAGCGACTATCTATCTGATGAAGAAATTTTTGGTCTACTTCATGAAATGGATGTAACAAAGTTATCAATGTATTGCAAGACAGCACTCAGATATAGAAAGCAAATACTTAACGAAGCATTTTAGTATTAAACTGTAACTTAGTTATGATAAAGAATTAACAAATTGTCAATCAGGCAGACGGCAACAATGCCATGCAATATTGATTGTATATAACAAATTGTAACAAATTGTAGAAAAAATTAAATCAATCTAATCTAATCTAATCCTCATATCGTTCAACATAATAATCTAAATTTGGTTCTTAATTGGTATAGTTATTGGAATATTGGTAATAATTGTAGTCATTATTTGTTTCTGACTCATAATCAACGTTATGTACTTCTTTTATTGAATATCTGGGTATTGGTTGAGAAAAATTCCTTTGATAGGGATGATTTTGTACGGGAGTTGGAAGCGTTCTAGCTTGGCCGCTTGCAACTTCCATTGGTGTAGAATTAGTTTGTTGTTTATTGAAATTGAAATTTGGTCTAGGAGTAGAATTATATTGAAATTGGTTAAATGGTTTGGGCGTAAGCATATTATTTGATGGAACAAAAAATCTATTATTAAATTGTTGTTGTGGTGGATATTGTAATCTTGGAGCACTCTGTTGAATTGGTCTATATTGTGGTAATTGGTTGTATTGAAGGTTTTTAAAAGGATGTTGTGGGAAAGAATTATTAAAATTAGGTTGGATTGGTTTATTAGGTCTGGAGAATAGCAAATTAGAACTCGATAAAGGTTTAATCAGAGAAACATTTTGGTTGTTCATATTTTGAGAAGGTAATTTATTTTGGGTTATGGAATATTTCATATAAAACATATTTTGTTCTTGAACACAGTAATTAAAGGCTTCTGTTAGCGTTTTAGGCATCATTGTACGAATTGTTGCACCTAGTGGTTCTTTCAATTCGATTAGGTAGGCATTTAGACACATATCCGTAAAAAGTGTTTTTTTTTGTGTAATTTTTCATGAATTTGAACATGGTTTACTATCGTGGACAGTAATTCTATTACTTTCGCGTAAAACTGTTCAGTAGTTTCTGTTGTTTGTCTAAGACCGTGAAGGTCTCTTATCAGGGATGTTTCATTTCTCTTGTCTGCGTAATGCAGGATGAGATTGGCTTTTATAATATCCCAATTTGTTGGGGTGCCATACATATTTAGTACTTCATTGGCATCTCCCACAATTTTGTTTCGACAGCACGTAAAATAACATTCGCATACGGTGTCCCATCTATTTGCGGTAGTAAAACTAATATTTCCTCTACGTTTTTAATGAAGTCATACAATGACCTAGGGTTACCATCATAGTGTGGTAGGTCCTTTATAGCATCCGGAATGCGGAGACTATGAAATATAGCGTTCACGTCTGGAGCAGTTATAGTTGTTGGATTAGACATTGTTGTGTTATTAGCAGAGAGGTTTAGAAAGTTTTCAGTTTCTGTGTTAATATGATTTTCTTCCAAAATTATTTTGGATTCGTAGGGAGCTGTATTAGATACACGACTTTGTTTATCTTTAGGCATATTTTTTTTTTTATATCTAACTTTATAACTTTTTTTTCTAGGCTTCAACTAATTTATTTTATTATTTATATCTTAATTAAAATGGCAATTTGAATAAGGAAATGAACAATATTCATCAATACAGAACTCACATTAAAACAATCCAGTAGAACATTGTTTCCTATCCAGAATTTCGGTCTGGTTATAGTTCTTCTTTGTTGTAGCAGGTTTCTGGTTTGATGAAAGTATTGTACTTCTGTTGTAAGTCCTTTGTTGTAACAGGTTCCTGGTTTGATGAAAGTATTGTACTTCTGTTGTAAGTTCTTTGTTTCTTTTTTTCACAGTATTCACAGTTAACCGGTGTTTATAAATATTTTTTTCTTTTCAGGATTCACAATAAAACGTTGTGATTTTCTTATTTTATTATTCACTATTAACAGTAGTGTTTTTGATTTTACACAATAATCCGTTGCGTTTTTCTATTTTATTGAACACGATTAACTGTATTGTTTTTTTGATTTTCACAATAAACCCTTGTGATTTTATTACTCACTATTAACAGTAGTGTTTTTGATTTTACACAATAAACCGTTGCGTTTTTCTATTTTATTGAACACGATTAACTGTATTTTTACACAATAAACCGTTATATTTTTCTTGTGAAAAAAAAAGAAATCCTACCGACTGCGCCAATAAAGTACTCGATAGACAAGACTTGTTAAAAAAAAACAACTTTATTCGATCACTTCCCAAATTCAAATGCACAATTTTTAAAGTTTCTTTTCATAACCTGGAATTACATATTGAATTTATTTAAGGTGTGAGAACGGAAATCAAAAGTGTATCTCACACCTGAATTTTATGGTTTTAATTTACATTGTGTGGAGAAAAAATATTTTAATGGAAATAATTTGATGACAATGAAAATAATATTTGATAAAAAGGTTATGATTACAGATATACAAATATAAAGATACATAGATATACAAATATATGATTCATGACTTAATATAAAGATATGTAGATATTTATACAGATATATATGAAACATAACTCCTCCCTCCTAAAGCCTAGTACGCTGCTGATGCGAAACGAAAAATCCCATACAAAAATGACACGACGAAATAATGAATGAAAAATTTCGTTCTACTTTTCGTTTTCCAGTACGCTGCTGAACGACAAAATGTGTAATTTTAGTGGATAGCTGTAGTAGATTTCTTAGTACAATTCTCCACTCTTTTCGTTCTCAATTTAATTGACCTGCACATTAATTGCTTGCGATATTTTGGCATTTCATTTTTTTTTATAAAAAAAAAGTCAAGCTCTTGTAATGCTTATTTGATTTTTCTTTGGCCTTGTGTTTTCTCTAGTGTCTGGTTTTTCTGTGCATTTCCTGTATTAAATTATTCAAAATACATTCAATTCTAATTTTGTATCAAAACCAATTTCAAAATCGACTAAACTAAATCTGCAAAATGAAAATGGGAAGTTGGAAAGAAGCACACCCTTCACATATCTTATCGGCGAACAAGATATAGCTGATCTTTATTTGGAGTGCTGATTATAACCAACTATCGACTTTTCTCATACCTAGTGCTAGTGCTTAGATTAAAAATAACCTATGTCCTTTTAAAATTAATTTATTTTAAGTGACTACTAAATAAAAATATTATAATCAAGATTCAGTAGTTTGTTCTGCAATTAACTGTCCATGTCATGATTTTTAAAATACATTTGTTACTCCGACTTTTAAATTCTATGCGACCTTTGACAGCATATATATAAAAAAAAACACTCATCATTTCTAACAACATACTTTCAACACATAAATTAACTCAATTGCCACAAAGAAAAAATCAAATCGACCGCCCGCTACTGGCAGTACGAATATGAATTTCCGACCTGGTCGGGACATGATGTATCCAGGCCGGAAGCCAAAGGTAAGCGGCCTTCCGCTGCACCGACGACAATTAAGGAAATCATCGTTACCACAATAATGTTTGGTTGCAAAAAGGCCATCTTAAACGATACCTACCTCTATTTAGAAAGCCTGTTTCCGATCTCATTGATTGGCGATTTTATACCATACCCCAGAACTTTTTTCTCAAGTTAAGATAATCTGTTTAATGTTTACTTCGTGAAAATCGGCACGGGATGGATATTGTTATTTAGTCTACAATTTCAGGTGATGACCTCGCTAGTCCTTTGTTGTGTTGATAGAAAGAAGATGATGACAAATCACTTACCTCGCATTGCCATCGCTACCTTCTTTTTCTTTTCTGGACCAAGTTTTTTAATGTAATTGAACCATCGTATGGCAGATGCCCTGCTCGTGGATTTGATAGCAAATCAAGCAAATCACTTGTCAATTGGATTTGACATATAAGGCCATGCTTTTTTACTATTCATTCGATTTTGGTATTAATTGAGGAAGCAAGACCTATAGTTAAAATGGGAATCGATCAAAGAGCATTCGCAGCGTAGCAGAGCGGTCAAGTACAAACCCACTAAGAAAACTCACTGATGAAAAAGTGAAAATGCAACCCGTTCCAAAAATATATTCTAAAAGCTATTCACTGTTCTCTTGGAATATATAATCTGAAAATACTTTGAAGAGTATCTTTGGAACGGGTTATCCTAAAAACTTGGTTGATACATTTATGTAATCTACTCTTGATGCTCTTAAAATCAGCATTAAAAGTTTTTATGTAGAAGCCTTATTGCAAAAAATCACTCTTGAAATACGCATATTTAGAATGATGTATGCGTATTCCTGGAGCTATTTTTTTGAATACAACTTCTTTGCAAAAAATGTTGATGCTTGCTTTGAAAGTATGAAGTGCTGATTCTAAAATGATATCGCTCGCCTCTATTGGACAACCCGTTCCGAAGATATAGTCCATTATATTTATAGTCTGATTATATTTTTCAGATTATATATTTCAAAGTGAATAGTGAATAGTTTTGGTACTATATCTTTAGAACGGGTTGTCCAATAAAGGCGAGCGATATCATTTTAGAATCAGCACTTCATACTTTCAAAGGAAACATTAACAAAACCAAAAGTAGTTTTGTCACCAAATTACTTTTAGATGTATTTTTTTGTCACCAAATTTCCTTTACATATAATTTTTTTGAAATAATTCTTGGACTTGAAAATGGTATCCGGAATTAGTAAGAAACCATAAATTAGAACTCATAACCGTTTACACCATCCCAATGAAGGACGTAGTTTTCGAATTATAGAGCGGTTTACCTCCCTATTTCATTGATTTTCTTAAAATTGATAGAAATTTCATCAAATCGGCAGATAAACCAGTTAATAAGTCCCAAAGTATTTGCTTAATTTCCATCATTTAAACGGTTCTGAGTTTTATTTTCAATCCTCTATGTGTAACAAGAACAATTTTTAAATCCAAGAATTATTTCAAGAAAATTACATCTAAAAGTAATTTGGCGACAAAAAATTTTCCATCTAAAAATAATTTGGTGACAAAATTAATTTTTTTTTACAACTTGTCAATTGTTTTTGACAGCTTACAGAACTCCCCGCAAATATTTTTCCCGCTGTGCTTTTCGTTATCATTTCGCTCTCCTAGTGGAGACCACCGAAAAATTTCGTTTCGCATCAGCAGCGTACTAGGCTTAATGCTGAAATCTGCAACAATAATCATTAATGCTCTTTTTCGTAAAGATCGTTGTTTTCAGACAACTGGTTTGGAAAGAGGGGGAGGTGTGCTACTTGCTGTTTGCTCTACACATGTTTGCATTGAAATGAGTTTGCCTTCTTCTGCTTCTTCTTGTCCGTACGACATTGACCAAATTATAGTTAAAATCATCTTTGAAAATAAATACGTATTATTTGTTGTTGTAAGTTATATTCCACCCAGAAGCTCACTTGACTTGTATAAAATTCATGTAAACAATTGCAATTTCTATTTATCAAAACTAAAAAATAATGAACATATAATTATTCTTGGAGATTTTAATCTTACAAATGTTGAATGGGTTTTTGATCCCGAAGAGCTACAACTGTTTTCATTTAATATTAACACAGATTTTTAATGTGAATTAATTGATTCTTTTGCAAGTTATGACTTGATTCAACTTAATTGTTACAAAAATAGTTTAAATCATATTCTGGATCTTGTTTTTGTTGATAGAGAATTAAATATATCAGTTGATGAATCAGTTAATCCTATTTTTCCTAACTCTGTTCACCATTTGGCTCTTAATGTTAATTTTTCATTCTATGACTTTTTCAAAAGTACAAATTGTTGTAAATTTAAGTTTAATTACGCAAGAGCTAATTACTCAGACATTGCGAGTTATTTGTCGGGTATAACGTGGCACTTAAATTATAGTTCTATGAATTTAATTCAATTTTATAATTTTTTCATTGATAATCTGAAAGCGGCAATTGATATGAATGTACCAAAGGTAAAAATTAATAAAAACTCAAAGCCTCCTTGGTTTAATAAAAGGCTTTCTAGCTTAAGTAATAGAAAAAACAAAGCTTACAAACGGATACGCACTTGCGAAAATAATACTGTCTTAAAAGAGGTTTACGTTCGGTTAGCGCGAGAATTCAATGTTCTTAACAAATTTCTGTATACAAATTACATTTTGTAAATTGAATCGAACATAAAAACAAATGGAAAATGTTTTTGGTCATTTATTAAAAGTAAAAAAATGTCCAATGATATTCCTAGTAGTATGAAGTACCTTGGGTCAACATATTCGGATCTTCCCAATATTTTTAATTCGTTTGCCCATTATTTTGAATCAAACTATACGAAATCTAGTTTAGACCATTTAAGTAGAGCTGATGTAAATAATCAAAATTATAAGGTTGACATTAGTCAGTTAGAGATTAATATATCCGAAATCGAAGAAGGTCTATTAAGTTTAAATAGTGATTGTAAGCCAGGCACTGATGAAATTTCACCAATTATTTAAAAAAAATGTGCATCTGCTATATCTGTGCCCCTTTTTTACATTTTCTACACCTCCCTTGTGAGTGGTGAATTCCTTTCAGTTTGGAAAAAATCATTTTTATCTCCAATTCATAAAACTGGCCCAAAGCACGAAGTAACCAACTATCGTCCTATTTGTAAACTATCGAGTATACCGAAACTTTTCGAGAAAATTATATGTGGAAAATTGACATTTCTTCTTAAGGAGCATATTTCACCATTTCAACATGGTTTTGTTGCAGGTAGATCTACAGCCACTAATCTTTCAATTTTCTCCAATTTCATCTTAAATAAACTCGAAGAAGGATACCAAATTGATGTTATTTATACTGATTTTGCGAAGGCTTTTGATCGAGTCAGTCATAGTATATTGATTGAAAAATTGAAACTATTTGGTTTTCACTCAAAATTGTTGCAATGGCTAAAATCCTATCTAAAGGGTCGTATACAGTTTGTTTCTATAGATCAAGTGCTGTCAAATCCAATTGTAATAACCTCGGGTGTCCCCCAAGGTAGCCATCTTGGCCCCCTTCTTTTCCTAATCTTTATTAATGACATGGCTGATATCTTTCTGAACTCCAGTAGGCTTCTATTTGCAGATGATTTGAAGTTTTTCAGATGCGTTAAATCTTTAAATGATTGTATTCTCTTACAAGACGATCTCCTTAAGTTGACAGGATGGTGCTCAACTAACCAATTACTCTTGAACGTTAAGAAATGCCAAATTTTTTCTTTCTGTCGCAATTTTTCAAAAATTACATTTGATTACACAGTTGACACGTTTGTTCTTGAAAGAGTTTTGGAGAAAAAAGATCTTGGTGTAATATTTGATTCAAAACTAAGTTTTACCAAGCACATAGAATTTATTGTAGCTAAATCTTATTCAATGCTAGGGTTTATTAAACGAAATACCAAAGACTTCAAGGACCCTTTTGCCCTTAAATCTCTTTATAATGCCTATGTTAGGTCTAACTTAGAATACTGCTGTGTGATTTGGAATCCTTACTACAATATTTATTCAAACAGAATAGAAATGATCCAAAGAAAATTTACAAGGTATACAATCCAGAAATTAGGTTGGAACATCGAAATCCCGTCCTACTCAACTAGATGTAAACTTCTTGGAGCTCAATCTCTCGAAAATAGAAGAAAAATGATGTCTGTAATGTTCATTAGTGATATTTTGTCACATCATATCAAATGCCCTATGCTTTTATCATTGATTGATTTGTATGCTCCGTCGCGTCAGATAAGAGAACGTTGTCTATTCCGAGAAAAGGAACACAGAGTAAACTATGCTCGTAATGAACCAATAACTCGTTGTGTCAGAGAAACTAATCTCATTTCAAATTATATTGATTTTAACTTCCATAAAAGCAGATACATTTTAAAAATTAATTTAATTTTGTTCTTTTCAAATTGATTAATCAAATTATGATTGCACAATTTATTGTATTAAATACTAAATGTAATTTTGTTAAATGTTAAATGTTATACCTATTTATCTCTTTTTTGTAGTCTAATTGTAGATTTAATTATCTCTAATTGATGTTAAATAAATAAATAAATAAATAAAAAGTTCTACCTGTTTGTCCAATATAGTAATTGTAACAGTCATCACACTTAATGTTATATACTCCGGAACATGTTATTATTCCTCTATTGGTTTTTTGTTTATTTCTTCATCATGGTCTTCTTTTTTCATGTGTATATTGAAAAGTCTATTGAGCAAAGCATTTAAAGCTACCATTTTTTGTGTTTGTGGGTGGTTGGAGGTTTTGTGTATAGTTTTATCTGGTGTTGTAGGTTTTCTGTAAATTTTGTGTTGTCTGTTGTTATCTATGCTAATGTTCAAGCCTAAGAAAATAATATTGTTGTTGTTTTCAATTCCCGCAGTGAATTGTATGTTTTTATTTATGCTATTTATGTACTTTTTTAGAATTTCGATTTGTCTATGAGTTCCGTCAAATATAACAAAAGTTTCTCCAACATAGCTTGAATAATGAATTATTTTATTGTGTTGTTTATTGTGTTTCGATAGAATATATTTGTTTTCATAGTTGTTGGGATAGATGTCTGCCAATAGTCCGCTTAGGGGGATCCCATTCCCAAGCCTTCTTCTTGTTTATAAAATTTGTTGTCGAATGTAAAATAATTTTCTTTTAATATGACTTAAAGTAAAGTAATAATTTCATCTATTTGTTGTTACAACTTAGTAAAATGAAGGATGTATATGAATAGGCAGCTATATGCATCGCATATAACTTTTTAATTTAGGTGCAATATGCCTAAATAAGATTCATGTGATTTTTAGAGAAATATATGTATATTTTATTTATTAAATGTTCTTATATTGCTTAGTATTTATAGTTTGAGGGAAAAAAATGATTCAATTTGAGTTCATGGATAAATAAGAATATATCAAAATAAAATTTCAAAAATCGTTATATCGGTTTCTTAATAAATTAAATTTTATGTCAAAAAACGCCATTTTGAAGATATTATTAAAAGTCAAATTGCAAAAATATTTTGTGACTGGTTTTTGAAAAATCGATTTTTCAAAAAAAAAACTTATTTATTTTTCTAAAAATCGGAAAACTTTTTTTTTTTAACTTTCGTATGCAGATTTATTAAAAATTTTAGTGAGTATTTGTATAAAAAAATTTTTTTAATCGGTTCATCCAATATTGAGAAAGTCGGAAATATGAAAAGTGGTTCTATGGGAAGTTCCGTTAATAAGTACGCAAAAAAAATACTTTAATACTTGAAAGTGAATTGTACTAATTTAAGAACACACAATTTTTTTTTTTAATTTTTGGAGCCGTTTTTCATAAATAAATTCTTTTCTTACCGGTTTTTAGCATTTGTATGGTTGATACCGTTGTTTTTCAATTTAGAAAATTAGTTTTTACCTATTCAATATAATGTCAAAAAACCACCAAATACGAAGTTTCGAAGGAATCTGTTGATTCGTTTTTGAAATTATGAGTTTTCAAAAAAAAAAATTTTGGTATACATTAGTGGTTAAGCTTTCTAGGAACTTCTGCGTAAAAAAAATCACAAAAATCAAATTAACCATTATTTAACTACTATAGGTACCAAAAATAACAACTTTTTTCCAAAAAAAAATCATCAAAAGGTGATTTTATTTTATAAAAACCGTTGGAGCCTGCAACGTCTAAGTTTTTTATTATAAAAAAATAGCAAAAAGAGGATAAAGAAATAAAACGCAAACCACTTTATAAGAATTTTCGAGAATTGTATTTTAGTCATAAGACTTGGTGTATACTCGATCGTACAATGATTTCATTAATTATTTAACATGAAGATATTACAATACAAAAGTTATGTATAACAGCTACTGAGTAGACGTGTTACTTCTGGGGTAGTTTCAACTAAGTTTTACGTAGCACTCAGGTTCCTAAATATAATATGTTGGTGTTAAAAGTTGTTCTGCTTTTTTTTTTGTTATTTTTTAATAAAGAAACAAGTGAGGGTATTTTATATAACTCGTAAAAAAGGAAAAGAAAATTTTATATAAAATTTCATCCTCAAGTGACATTTAAATAAAATACACTCTTTTTTAATTTGTGGTTTGTGTTCAGAAAAACGTAACTTACTCAAATTATAGCAACGATGACTGGTAGGGGTAATTCGAGCAAGACTAACACATCTGTTGATGCTGCAATAAGCTCACCTCAAATGTCAGCTTTAAAATCTGCAAATCGAAACACTGCCGCTGCTTCGAATGACAATGCAATGTGGGGTAAAATGGACGAACCATTGAAGAAACAGAGTGAGTTTATTATCTCATTATTATCAACACAAATTCAAAACTCAGAGCAAAAAATAACCAAAAACATTGAAGCACAAATAAACGAAATTAAAACTAGCATGACAAATGTAAGCAAACGAGTCAACGAGATCGCAAACTCAAACCAAACAAATAAGGACGACATAAACAAACTCAAATCGGATGTCAATTATCTAACAACGACAATGAAGACAGAACTCACAACAATAAAAACCGAATTACAAAGTACCAGCAGGCAACTAAATGATGTCACAAATAAACTTCACGAAATAGAACTAGCACAAGAAACACAAAACAATACAAATATAGCATCGGATGCTGTTCTCTACGGTATCCCGCCAACAAAAGATGAGAATTTAAAATCTTTCTTTAATCACCTGTCCCATACACTGGAAATAAAACCACCATCCCTCAATGGCATCTTCCGATCCCGTCCGGTTAACAACACTCCACAGAGGTCTGCGATCTTAATAAAGTTCCAGTCACCGTTTGATAAAAACTTTGTTTTAAAATCGATTGCTAAGCGTAACAGCGATCCTTCTAAAAAACAACTTTGTTTACGCGGCATTGGACTGAACCAAGATAGGGAAACTCCCATCTTTCTTCGGGAGTGTTTAACAAAAAAAAATACTATCACCTACTGCAGATGGCACTACGTCAAAAAAAAAACTAAAAAAGCTGTCATCAGTGTATACCATGCGTGGGTTTGTTTACGTCAAACGACATGTTGGAGATGATGCCCAGCTGATTGAAAATATCAAAGACTTTGAAGGAGTTGCCATGCCAGCACACGCTCAAACCGAATAATAGAGCGCTTCTCAAACTATTTTATTCGTAATTCTTTTTCTTATTTTAATATTCAATATTAAATTATTTTGCTTTTCGAGTATTATTACTAATTATTTTACTTTTTGTATTCCTAATTATTTTCTTATTTTTGCTTTTCAATATTTTTAATTTTCTATTATTTTTTATTTGGTATTTTTTTTCTCCTCGTTCTTATTTATATTTATATTTTATCTTCTTTTCTTTCTCTTTTAATATTTTTTCTGATTTTTTACTTTGAGTGGTATAAAATTACTTGTGTGGCTAATAAAAGCGCTAGTAATTTCAATGCAATTGATAAACAGAAAAAACCTGAATTAGGTTGGATCTGATCATGTGGGCTCGGTAGCGTGATGCGAAGTGCATTGGCTACTAAGCGGCTGGTTATGGTTCAATACACGATGAAGGCATACGAAGTTTTTCAATTAAAATGAAAAAGTAGACCAGCACCACTAGAGCAAAGGAGTCTGATGATCGACCTTGGCAAGTCGTGAAATAGCTATAATTCCAGCCAAATTAGTTGAGAAAAAACTTGGTGGTAGCACACTCAAGTTGTTGTTGGGCATTTAAAGTCATCAAATGATACGAAAAATGGCTTTAAAAAAAGCAAGTATGTAATCATACAAAAACTGAAAATAATGGTATAAAATTACTGAACTACAATGGCTTATGATGAAATTAACGGTCGTTCCACATACGAGGCCAATCATAATGTTCTGCGATCAATGGTTAATGTTTTTACTACACAAAAAAACGGTTTTAAGATATGTCATTTAAATGCTCAAAGCTTGTTGCCTAAAATTGATGGGTTCAGGGATATTTTCGCGTGTAGTAAGGTTGATGTGATTTGCGTTTCCGAAACATGGCTCAACAATAGTTTTAATGACAGAATGTGTGGATTGAACGGGTATAGACTTTTTCGCGTAGATAGACAAGGACGAATAGGTGGGGGTGTGGCGACGTATGTACGAGAGGGTATAACAAGTAAAATCAAATACCAATCAGATGCTATTAGTCGAATCGAATATTTGTTTGTGGAGGTAGTATGTGGTGTAGATAAGCTACTTATTGGAACAGTGTACAGACCCAATAAGCACATAAGTATGTTCCCTTTTTTCTATTTGATGGAAGATATATCTGTACAAACTTCTAACATTATTGTGTGTGGTGATTTTAACAGCAATTTATTATTAGAAGAAGAATTAATTGATGGCATGAGAACTTTCAACATGGTTCCAGTAAATACTACTGTTGCAACGCCCTTTTCTGAAAGTTCACAGTGTCTATTAGATGTTTTTTTTGTGAGCGACATTAATAAAGTACTTTTTCAAGATCAACTCTCGGCAGCTGGTTTTTCAAAGCATGATCTTATATATATGACCTTTGACTTTGAGGTGCAAAAATCTGATTTTCAGTACAAATACAGGGATTTTAATGCAACCGATTATGCCAGACTTGAATATGATGCTCGAAGTATATATTGGAATAACGTTTATCTTTTACCTAATCCGAATGGTCAAGTAGCATATATTAATTCTAAAATAATTGATCTTTTTAACAATTTCGTTCCTCTACGCACGAAAATACGAAAACCTGGTCAAAGATCATGGTTTACACCTGAAATTCGTTTGCTCATAATGCGAAGAAACGAAAGCGAAGCGTTTAATACCTGGAAACGTTATAGACTTGAGGAATTTCAGCAAAACTATAGAATCCTTCGTAATCTTGTTGTAAGCAAAATACAATCTGCTAAAAGGTTATCTTATAGTGCGAAACTCAATTTATCTGTGAATGGGCGAAAACTTTGGAAAAACTTGAAAAAGCTAGGAATAGGTAGTAAAAAGTGTTTAGTTTTTTTCGGATGACATTGACGGTAATATTTTAAACCAAAAGTTTGTTGCACTACCTTTCCCTTCACTTACTGTTTCATCATCTTCTCAAGATGAAAATTTGCCGTTAAAAAAAATTTTTTTGGTAGATTTATTTGAATTTTCAAGAATAAAATTTGAAGATTTCATTTCTTCGGCTTTTTTGGTCGTGATAATTTATTAATGAAAGATATTCATTAGTTTTCCCAACGTTTCGACTGAGTTTTCAGTCTTCTTCAGGGGCACTTTATTAACCATGAAACAAAATAAGAGAAACATTTGCATGTTTACATTTAGTTGTTAAGATTTTACACTTACAATTATATGAACGAAACTTTTTATCAAAATACATATATATATATAAAAATTAAAAAAAAAATATAATGACAGTTTTGTAATTGAATATTTAAATTAAAGCACTTCTTCTTAGTTAGAAGTTTAGTCAACAACTGTTTAATAAAATTTTCTTTTAAAGGAGCAACCAAACTATTGATGTATGTATGTATGTATAGCAGTTATGTAGAGACTAGGGAACAGTACACCGACGAGATACACTGTGTATCCTGCTTCCTGTTCATGTTATTTTTGTTATTCAAAATGTGCAAAGTTGCTAACGTATATCGTTTCGATGTATGTTTTTCTGTTTGAAGAATTTGCCATGTATTTGTTTATATATGTTGTCTTTATATTGAAAAAGGTTGTTATCCTTCAAACAGAAGTCAAACATTTCCAAGAACTTATTTAAGCTAAGGCTTTTGTGTTCACTCATAATACTCCACTTTTTCTTTATAATGTTTACCGCCACCTGCACCGAAATATTCGTGAAAAGTGACATCGCATCGAAAGAAAATAAGACTTCATGTCTCCTTAGTTCTAATTCTCTTATCTTTTCAATAAACTCGAACGAATTTTTTACAGTGTACTTTGAGTTGCGAGTAACACCTTGTAGAATCCTACCTATGTACTTAGACAATTCATATCATGGGACTTTCATAGACAACACAATGGGTCTCAGTGGTAAATTCGGTTTGTGGATTTTTGGCAATCCATAGATGGAAGGGAGCTGTGCGGTGTAAGTTGTCATGTTTAACTTTTCTTTGTCAGTTATCAATTTGTTTGTGTGTAGGTATTTTACAAATTCATTGTTCTTATTTTGAAGAGAAGAAATTGGATTAGTTCGTATTCCTCTGTAGACGGAACGGTCTGACAACAGGTCTAGCATTTTATCTTCGTACTCGCTTTAATTCATAGCTACAGTGACATTACCTTTGTCAGCTGCGACGATCATAATGTTTTTGTTTCGTTTTAAGAAAGCAACTGTCTCTTTTCTCACTTTTAAGACATATTTTGCAAATTGATCGTTGTTGTTATTTCTTTGAAACGAGTGAATCATATTTACGTATTTCGATCTCATCAATTCTTGTTCTCGTTCATCCCCAATATTTCTTATTACCTCTTCGCCATCAGCTATAAGTTGGAAAAGTGGAAAGTTGTCTCTTTCTATTGGTAGAGCAAATTTTTTACCCATCGATAAAAGCCATTTTATTTCCAGTGGGAATTGGATAGAACTTTTATTTACAAACCACTTGTCGTGCATATATATGTTTAAGGATCTCCACAGCGATGATTTTAAATTCTCTATTTTCTGTGCATTTGATCGTTGTTTTTTTGCATACAAATTCTTATAGACTTGTTTTTGTTTTGAAGTGTATTGTTTATATTCGTCTCTCGACAGTTCATCTTTTCTACGTTTGTCAATCAACCTGATTGTGTTCTCCGTTATTTTTATTAGGTGCCACATTTCAGTGATTTCAATGTTGAGAACTTTTAGAGGGAACTTCAGTTCTATTTTGTTGTATGAATTTTGAGAATGAGTATTTTTCAATATACACTTTGTCGAGTTTGTTGAATTTTGTATATGCTTAGGAATCAGTCCATAATCTCTGAATGTTAGTAGGAATATTCTATTTTGTTTTTGGTTTGCTAGTTTTTTTTTTGGAGTTTGCTGTATTGTTTCAAATGTATGCATACATGTTCTCCGTATCTGTACTTTATGTGTTGGTAGTAGTTCTTCATGGTTTAACAAAAATGTTTGCGGCAGGCCGTCCGATGTGTTATTTAATTAAAAGTGTTTTGACCAATTCGATATGTTCAATTTTAAAATTTGAAGATTTCACTTCTTCGGCTTTTTTGGTCGTGATAATTTATTAATGAAAGATATTGATTAGTTTTCCCAACGTTTCGACTGAGTTTTCAGTCTCCTTCAGGGGCACTTTATTAACCATGAAACAAAATAAGAGAAACATTTGTATGTTTACATTTAGTTGTTAAGATTTTACACTTACAATTATATGAACGAAACTATTTTATCAAATTACATATATATATATAAAAATTAAAAAAAAAATATAATGACAGTTTTGTAATTGAATATTTAAATTAAAGCACTTCTTCTTAGTTAGAAGTTTAGTCAACAACTGTTTAATAAAATTTTCTTTTAAAGGAGCAACAAAACTATTGATGTATGTGTGTATGTATCGCAGTTATGTAGAGACTAGGGAACAGTACACCGACGAGATACACTGTATACACTGTGTATCCTGCTTCCTGTTTATGTTATTTTTGTTATTCAAAATATGCAAAGTTTCTAACGTATATCGTTTCGATGTATGTTTTTCTGTTTGAAGAATTTGCAAATTTTTAAAGTCTGGAGCATGATTTCTTTCTAAGCTGTGACTAGCAAGAGCTGTTTTCTGAGAACTTTTGGACTTGATATCAGATTTGTGATTTGAGATCCTTTGTTTTAAAAGCTGCTTGGTAGTGCCAATGTAACATTGTTCACAATTTTCTCTTTCGTTGCCTAGGCAATTGATCTTATATGCAACGTCTGTACTTTGACCCTTTTCACTTTTCTTGTTAAGTTTTGTAAACAGTGTGTTAAGTGTTTGGTTGGATTTGTAAGCAACATTGACAACAAAAACAAGTCTATAAGAATTTTTATGCAAAAAAACAACGATCAAATGCACAGAAAATAGAGAATTAAAAATCATCGCTGAGGAGATCCTTAAACATAGATATGCACGACAAGTGGTTTGTAAATAAAAGTTCTATCCAATTCCCACTGGAAATAAAATGGCTTTTATCGATGGGTAAAAAATTTGCTCTACCAATAGAAAGAGACAACTTTCCACTTTTCCAAATTATAGCTGATGGCGAAGAGGTAATAAGAAATATTGAGGATGAAAGAGAACAAGAATTGATGAGATCGAAATACGGCAATATGATTCACTCGTTTCAAAGAAATAACAACAACGATCAATTTGCAAAATATGTCTTAAAAGTGAGAAAAGAGACAGTTGCTTTCTTAAAACGAAACAAGAACATTATGATCGTCGCAGCTGACAAAGGTAATGTCACTGTTGTGATACCAGATAAATGACGAGTCTACGACGGACGATAATCAACTGGTTTTATTAAATATGTATGTCTTATAACATAGTATATAGAATAAGTGTTACCATTTAATATAAATAGTACATAGTATTATGATGGTATTGTTACATCTCCCTTTTTATAATTTTAGTTTGAAGAGCATAATATAACTACAATACTAATCGGATAATAGATAACTAATAAAATATTTCACATTATTGTACTTTTACTATTTATTTCATATTTCATAATTTTTTTTTTTTTTTATTTATTTGTATTATTTTTTTTCAACGTTTTTTATTCTGATTTCATTGTATATTTCAAAAATCCACGTTATATTCTTCGAAAATTTTCTAAATTAAAGTTAAAAATATAAAGTTTTAACAAAAAAAAAAAATATTAAATTCAAGTTTTATAAAAAAAATTTTCAAAAGATATCGAATTTAGTTACATGGATTGTATCTTATAACCGGTTTTACTGTTCTTCCAGACCTGGTGATATAAGGCATAGGCTCTAAGGTGTTCGTTTGAGCTTCACTTGCAGAACTTGTTGTTGCTGTTGTCTTATCAGCTGTTGGATCGATTATGATATCTTTTTCTGGAACGATGTTTGCTCTGGTCTTATGCAATTGACTGCTGTTTCTACGATAGATTGATCCATAGTCCGTTTGTACCATATACGAACGTGGTGTGTTAGCTGGTTTTACAACAGTTCCAGAGATCCAGTTTCGATTAGGTTGTTGAATACGAATTTTTTCACCGGGTTGCAAGGGTTGTTTTTGGTGACTTCCTTTATCAGCATAGAACTTGCTTCTGTTCCGTGCTTCAATGAGTTTGTGTTGAACGTTTTGTACAACCTTAGGTTTAAGCGATTGTTTGCTGGATGGTATTGTTGTTCTAGTTCTTCGGCTCATCAAACGTTGATTGGGCGATAACAACTCGTTGCTTCGAGGTGTGTTGCGGTAGTTGAGTAGCGCAAGATAAACGTCTGACTGGTCTTTGTGGCACTTTTTTAGTAAAGATTTTGCTACCTGGACGAACCTCTCGGCAAGACCCTTGGATTTTGGATACCTCGGGCTTGAGGTCTGATGAGTAAAGTCCCATTTTTTGGCAAACGCTTGAAATTCTTTGGAGGAAAATTGGGGACCATTGTCCGATTCTAAGACAAAAGGTATACCATGGATGGCAAACATCTTTTTGAGTTGAAGTATGACTTCTGCGCTGGATGATTGTCTTAACTTAACAAAGTCAAAGTAACCGGAATAGCTATCTGCAACGAGAAGATATTCATTAGTTTTAAAATAAAATATATCTACTGCAATTATCTCCCAGGGCAGCTGAGGAATCTTTTTGATGATAATTGGCTCTTTCGGTTGAGAACGTTGTTGGCTTTGACAAACACTGCAGGATTCAACGTATTTGGTTATTTCGGTCGTCATCTTGATCCAAAAAAGTTGTTCTCGTGCACTGTTAAGTGTCCGATCAATGCCAAAATGACCTTGGTGGACTTTGTGCATCATCTCCTTCTTTATGTCATCTGGAACGATGACCTTGGATCCTTTGAAGAGTAGACCTTCATTGCTGCTGAGCGATTCTCTAAATATCCAATAGTTTTTAATCTGGTTCGAAACATGTTGAATTGTTTCAGGCCACTTAGAATTAACGTATTGTAAAACATTTTGTAAATTTTTATCGTTCTTTGTAGCTTCTTGTAGTCGTTTTTTTGTTATCTCTGTTAATTGTAGAATTTCGTGCACTTCTAGCTCGTCATCTTTTTTTGTGTTTTTTGGGTTATGACAGTCACGGCTGAGTGTATCTGCGACAGGTATGTTTTTGCCTTTTAAATAAACCACCTTTGGTTGATACTGAAGAACTTGGAGCATGATTTTTTGTAAACGCATAGGAGCGCTGTGTATAGGCTTCTTGAAAATCGTTTCCAGAGGCTTATGGTCGCTTTCGATGGTAAGAGGTTTTCCGAATATTAGATCATGGAACTTTTCACATGCAAATTTAATAGCAAGCGCTTCTTTTTCGATCTGAGGAGCTAATTTCTGTCTTTCTGTTAGCGCTTTCGATGTATACGCCACTGGCTGGTTATCTTGTAGCAATACGGCACCTGCACTAGACTGACTGGCATCTACTTGAAGCTTTACTGGAAGATTCGGATCATAATATTTTAATAGTGGTGTTTTCGACAGAGACAACTCATTAAAGGATTCTTCTTGTTTTGCACTCCACTGCCATTGAGTGTCTTTTTTAAGAAGTTGTCGCATCGGATTGGTAATTTCAGATAAATTATGTATGAACTTACCTAGGTAAGTTGCCATACCAAGCAATCGTTGCAGTTCAGTTTTATTTCTCGGTTGCCTTAAGTTTTTTATTGATTCGATCTTTTCGGGATCTGCTGCAATTCCATCCGATGTGATAATGTGTCCTAAGAATCGTGCCTTCGCAGTAGCAAATATGCATTTTGCTTATTTAATTTGATTCCTGCTTCATCAAGCTTTTTAAGCACTTTCGCGGTAAGCAAATTTAATGATTTGACATCAGGAGGATGAATTAATACTTCATCCATCGAAACCTCTGTATTTTCACAGCCTTCCAATAAATCCGTCATGAGTTTCTGATAGATTTCTGGGGCGGATGCTAGACCAAACGGAACACGCAAGAACGACACTCTATCCCAAGGTGTAGCCATAGTCAGATAACCTTTGGTTCGATCTGTTACTCTGATTTGCCAAAAACCATGTTTACAATCCAAAATTGTGAAAAACTTAGAGTTTTGCACCCTTGCTGCAATCTCATCCATGAATTTAAGAGGATAAAATCTTCTTAAAATATTTTTGTTTACATCGGTAGGGTCGAGGCAAATTCTTATTTTCCCTTTCTTGTGAACAATTACCATAGGTGAGGTTGTTGGAGTAGCACCTTCTGTGTTCTCAATGACACCCAATTGAATAATTCTATCGATCTCTTTCTTAACATAGTCTTGTAATGCGTGTGGTATTTTTCGGGGGGCATAATTCTCAAAGACTGGATTTTCGACTAAATCAATGTCGTAAACAAATTTTTTAATGCAACCTAGGCCTTCGAACATGTTTTCGTCAATTTTAAGTTCTTCTACGCGCAATATCAACTTTAATTTCTCGCATGCACTTTTACCTAAAATTGGACAGACAGCTTTGTCAACAACTTTAAATGACAATATGTGTTTTATATTTCGCACTGTACAACCTAGGGATACTTCACCGAGAACACTGATTTTATCATTTGCAAATGAAACTAACTTTTTTGTGCTTGATTGATTTAATTTAACGTTATTAAGTTCATCGATAATTTTTTTCGGCAATACGTTTCACTGGGCACCCGTGTCTAGTTTTACATTTACTTTTTTGTTTTCTATTATTATCTCTTCCATATAATTACTCTTGTCATCTTTGTTTGTGTCAACTGATAGTACTAGTAGACTATTGTTATCACTGTCTTCGCTATCACTTGTTGTATCATTTGTAATTGCATGCACTTTTCTGTCTCGTTTTTTTGTTCTTGTTTTACAGACCGTAGCTAGGTGGCCCTTTTTTCCACACTTGTTGCAAATTTTGTTGAATGCTGGGCAGTTTTTTCTTGAGTGAGTAGTTCCACACCTTCGACAATAGAATTCATTTATTGTTGGCTTGGTTATTTATCGGTTTTCTCGTTTTGTCGTATTTTTTTCTGTATTTAGTAACTGCATGTACTGTTTCTTCATTTCTGTGTAATTCTTTGAGTTGACTCGCCGCTATTTCACTTGCCCTACAAATCTTAACTGTATCATCTAATGATACCTCTGCTTTTTCTAATAATTTCTCTCGAATTACGTCACTATGGATGCTGACAACAATTTTATCACGTATTAAGCTATCTAACAACGCACCGAACTCGCATTTTTTAGCCTGATTTTTTATACGCGTAAAAAAATCATCGAACGGCTCTTCTTCGTTTTGGTTCATTTTATTGAAGACGTATCTCTCAAAGGTGATACTTATTTTGGGGGCGAAATGTTCTTCGAATTTAGATGTTAGAACTGTTAAATTTTTGCTTTCTTCTGAAGTAAGGGTGAACGAATTATAAATGTCTACAGCGTCAGGTCCTAAGACAGACATAAAAGTAGCAACTTGTATTTGAGCAGATTTTTTATTTAATTGAGACGCGGTTTCAAACCATTTATATTGTTGGAACCATTTTTTCCATGATATAGCAACATTTTTGCTGTTAACTTCTAATGGTTTTGGAGGTTTCATATTAATGCCCGATTCGTAAGTGTTATATGTGTTATTTGTAGCCATTATCGCGAATTAATTACTTTTTGATTAAAAACGCGGAACTTCTGACACCATGTGATACCAGATAAATGACGAGTCTACGACGGACGATAATCAACTGGTTTTATTAAATATGTATGTCTTATAACATAGTATATAGAATAAGTGTTACCATTTAATATAAATAGTACATAGTATTATGATGGTATTGTTACAACTGTAGCTATGAATAAAAGCGAGTACGAAGATAAAATGCTAGACCTGTTGTCAGACCGTTCCGTCTACAGAGGAATACGAACTAATCCAATTTCTTCTCTTCAAAATAAGAACAATGAATTTGTAAAATACCTACATACAAACAAATTGATAACTGACAAAGAAAAGTTAAACATGACAACTTACACCGCACAGCTCCCTTCCATCTATGGATTGCCAAAAATCCACAAACCGAATTTACCACTGAGACCCATTGCGTCGTCTATGAAAGTCCCATGTTATGAATTGTCTAAGTACATAGGTAGGATTCTACAAGGTGTTACTCGAAACTCAAAGTACACTGTAAAAAATTCGTTCGAGTTTATTGAAAAGATAAGAGAATTAGAACTAAGGGAACATGAAGTCTTAGTTTCTTTCGATGCGGTGTCACTTTTCACGAATATTCCGGTGCAGGTGGCGATTAACATTATAAAGGAAAAGTGGAGTATTATGAGTGAACACACAAGCCTTAGCTTAAATAAGTTCTTGGAAATGTTTGACTTCTGTTTGAAGGATAACAACCTTTTTCAATATAAAGACAATATATATAAAGAAAAACATGGCATCCCAATGGGGAATCCACTTTCACCTACCATCGCCGACCTTGTCTTAGATTTTTTGTTAGAAGAAACGTTCAATTCAATAAATCCGCCAAAATTCATCACCAAATACGTTGATGACATATTTGCAGTAATAGAAAATCGTGAGATTGACAAAGTCTTGCAAAGTCTTAACGCATTCAACTCCAAAATCCAATTCACGGTGGAAAAGGAAAAAAATAAAACGATAGCATTTTTGGACGTAAAAATTAATCGTGAGAGAAACAGACTCACCTTTGACTGGCATCAAAAAGAGACAGCATCCGGAAGAATCGTAAATTTTCGATCAAATCAAGCGAAACATATTAAAGTCAATACGGCTTACAACCTTATTAAGAAAGTCCTTACGACTAGTGAAAAGAAATTCCATCCCGCCAACAAGGTGTACTGTTCCCTAGTCTCTACATAACTGCGATACACACATACATACATCAATAGTCTTGTTGCTCCTTTAAAAGAAAATTTTATTAAACAGTTGTTGACTAAACTTCTAACTAAGAAGAAGTGCTTTAATTTAAATATTCAATTACAAAACTGTCATTATATTTTTTTTTAATTTATATATATATATATATGTAATTTGATAAAATAGTTTCGTTCATATAATTGTAAGTGTAAAATCTTAACAACTAAATGTAAACATACAAATGTTTCTCTTATTTTGTTTCATGGTTAATAAAGTGCCCCTGAAGAAGACTGAAAACTCAGTCGAAACGTTGGGAAAACTAATGAATATCTTTCATTAATAAATTATCACGACCAAAAAAGCCGAAGAAGTGAAATCTTCAAATTTTAAAATTGAACATATCGAATTGGTCAAAACACTTTTAATTAAAAAATTTTCAAGAATAGAAAGTACAGATGTCGTTGAATGCTTTTTGACGATTAAATCGAATGCCACCGGTATAGATGATATATCTCCGAAGTTTTTGAAAGTTATTTTACCGATCTTATTGCCACACATCACGCACATATTTAACACAATTTTAGCAACAGGGTCTTATCCTAATGAGTGGAAAATGGCTAAGATTCTACCTATTCCAAAAAATTAGCATGATTTTAGACCAATTTCAATACTTCCCTTCCTATCAAAAGTTTTCGAAAAAGTTATACAAATCCAAATTAATTGTTATCTGCGGAGGAAAAATTTCTTATCAACAAAACAATCTGGATTTCGACAAAAACATAGCTGTTCTACAGTACTTATAAATGTTATAGAAGACATAAGAGGGGCATTAGATGAAGGTAACGTAACATTCTTAATACTTCTTGATTTTTCAAAGGCATTTGACACAGTTGATCATTTGAATCTTTGCCAAAAATTAGCGCGATTGTACAACTTTTCAAATTCTGCTGTTCGTCTGATTTATTCCTTTCTAACTGAAAGAAAGCAGGCTGTTATAGTGCATGGTAGGTTATCGAATTTTCTTTCAACATCAAGAGGTGTACCACAGGGATCGATTCTTGGTCCCCTTTTGTTCTCCATATACATAAACGAACTGCCTCAAATCATTTCACAAACTAAAATACAAATGTACGCTGATGACGTTCAATTATATAAAAGCTGCCCTCTTGGATTGATTGAAGATTCAGCCTCAGTCTTGAACGAAGAATTACAAAGTATCTCATCTTTCGGAAAGAAAAATGGCTTGTTCTTAAATCCAAGCAAATCTAAATGTATTATCATTTCCAAGAAACCGATAGACTTGTCATACTCTCCACAAATCCTTCTTGATGGTCTTCCTATAGAGTATGTAGAAACCGTGAAAAACCTAGGAATGATATTTAATCGGAAGTTAACTTGGGACACACATATCAATAGAACTGTACGTAAGCTATATGGAGTGCTTCTTACTTTACGGGCTACCCAATACTTTACTCCACTTAAAACTAGAATAATGCTCTCCAAAACGTTAATTATTCCTATACTGATTTACGGATGTGAAATATACGGAAATTGTGACTCCATAAGCAGAAGAAAGTTAAACGTTGCATATAATAGCATTGCTAGATATATCTTTGGCTTAAGAAGGTATGATAGAATATCTTTATTTTCAAAAGCAATATATAATCTCATATTCGATAATCTCGTTCGCTATAGGACATTAATCTTGCTGTTAAGGATAATGCAATCTCTTCAACCGTGCTATATTTATAACAGATTGCATATGTGTTCATCAACTAGGTCACCACATCTTCTTATATCTCGATTTACTTGCTTAACCTCTGAGCGGCAGTTCTTTATTTTTGCGACTCGGTTATGGAACGCACTTCCTCGAAAGTTAAAAAGAATTAGTGACATTAATATCTTTAAGAAAGAGTTAGGGGTACATTTATCCCAACATTAATTAATTAATTTTCTCATTTTTTATATTTTGCGCAAGGTAGAAAGGAAAAGGAAATGTTGATTGAGGCAAAGAAATATGAAAAAAAAATTTAAAAGAATTAATATTAATGAAAATTTCATAAATTTAATTCAAGTAATAATTGATTAGAATAAGTAATTTGAAAGGCTGTATAACATATTTAAATTTAAATTAGCTTATAATAAATATTCATTACAAACTTGTATTAGTTTATAAGATAATATATCTTAAAATACAAGTATACAAATAAATAAATAAAATAAAATTTTGTAGCTCACTAGTGGATTGCATTTGACATTTGTTTATGTTTGTTTCCTTCATATGTTGAATTGGAATCTCTCCGTAAATTCGATACTATTTGACTATTTGTACTTGTACTTTCGTACATTCTCCCGCCTCGCAACAAAAAAATTTTAATTTCATCCTGAAAGTTTGGCTTCGTAGGTTTACACAGGACGATACGAAAAAACGCAGCTTGTCATCACTGTTGTAGTTTACATCTTTGAAAACTACATTACTGGCATGATCAGCTTAGGGCTCGCCATCTGTTTATGCCGTCATGCTCTACTGATCTCATTCACAATGCACATGAAAAGAGACTATTCATAAATATTATAGGTACAAAACAACCAACATAATAGACAAGGTCAACAAGAAATTAGGACGCCAAAACCGTAAGACAAGAATTCGAAATATCGAACACATGAAGCCTCTTTTCCTACAAACTCATAGATTTTTATCAAGTAATCGAATCTTAATACCAATAATATGTTCGAAAAACAAACTTTTCTATTTCCATACGCCCAGTTAGTCTTGAACACATATTAAGTGATTTATGAACGCATTTTAACAGATCAAGTAGATGCTTGAAAGTGTACAAAAATAAACTTAAAAGGAAGTAGTCAACCCAGATGGTCGGCTAAACATCAAGCTGTTACTGGTCAATTTCCAAAAAGAAAAAGCAACACGGCGACATCTGTGAAGACTAAACAAGAATGCTAGATCCGACTAGGCTATTTTCTAAAGATATAAAAGTAGTGTTTATACAAAATTTAAACAGAAATTGAAATAAGAGTAGAGTGAAAAGAATATACATGAAAAATTCGCCTTCCTCAGCGGCCACGCCTTTTTAAATAAGACAGAAGATCTGCAAAAAAATTGAGGCGACCTAGCTTTAAAATATTCAAAAGACTTAAATGTAGTTGGTTTTTGCCAAGAAGTTACCGTATTTAAAGAGCTAGTACATGAAATTAATGAAAAATCAAGCGAATTCTACCTATTACAACATCTGTACAAGCATGACTTGCAAGAAGCGTTTCCCAATGTTAGTATAGCCTTAAGAAATTTTCGCACATTACCAACAACATCTGCAAGCGCTGAGCAAAGCTTCATCAAACTGAAAATAATTAAGACTTATCTACGTTCTGCAATGAGTCAGGATCGTCTATCTGGCCTCGCGATCCCTGCCTATGCGATGGACTTTGAGGAGCTAATAGATTCTTTCGCTGAAAAGAAATCACAACGTGTAAAGTTGTAGTCTTTTCTAGTTATATATTTTTCTGTTTTATGTCACAAATTAAAGTTAAGAGATAATAAAAAGTTTAAATTTATTAAAGGATCATTAGCCCCAAAAATCCTACTCATTGCAGTCTTAACAGTTTTTCTCAAACACTGAAGATTCGGGGCTGACGCGAATTTGTGTACATTTTGCTTTGAGTGATAGTGAAAGTGATAAAAGCACTTAAAACAAAACTTATATTTTAATTTAAATGTCATAAAGTGGAATATTGTATGATTCAGTGGTGTGTGTATCATTTTATTATTATGTTAATTCGGTGAATAAATTATAAATTAAATTAGATCGGTGTGATGTGTTTTAATTAAATTAGCTTATCAACAATTATGTGGGAAGTTATTTATTTAATTTAACCAGCGCGGTGTTTTGAATGATTTTTTTATTATTCTTTTTTTAAATGGGTGAATTGTACTCGTCGAATTGTGTTGTTCAAATAATTTGAAAGTGGGTTTATTCGTCTTGTATATATGTATGTATGCGATTAATTTTAATTTTTAATGCAATTTAGAATGCATTGAAGTGTATTTATTGTATTATTGTATGCGATTTAATTTTTAATACAATTTAGAATGCATTGAAGTGTATTTTGTTGATTTAAATTAATTTTGATATTAAATTAAATAATAACTATTAATTAATGTTTCATTCGGAAAATTGTTTTTGCCGACGGGATAGACGTTTTGATGTGTTTTTTCGAATTAAATTGGATTTAAATTGAATTTTATATCGACATCGTGACGTTTTGTGACATTTGCTGTGCTTTGTTGTGGTAAATTTTATTTTGATTTCATCTTGACGATGTGTGTATTTTGACAAGTCTTGTGGATCGCGTTTTTTGCTCAATTTGAAGCATATTTGTTTATTTTGTGAAATGCTTTTTTAAAAATTATAATAAGTTTGAAAAATTAGCTTTTTATAAATTTCAAGGTTTTTTCATATTTTTGCGATTCAAATTATTAAAATATTTTGATTTTCTGCTGCTGTAGAAATTATTCGATGATAATATTTCATAAATAGTAGAATAATCTGAATCGATAATGAATAATTTTGTAATAAGATTGTGATTTTAATTCCCTGGTATTATATTTAAATAAATGACGAGAATATGATTATGCAATTTTATTTAATCCAAGATGAAATGACAGATGACTGAAGAATGTTTATTGAATTCTATATTATTTAAATAAATTAATATATGTAAAAAATGTAAAAATGTGTTTGTATTTGGTTATGTTTTGATAAGCCTACATAAAATGGCCGAATATTCGAAAAATTGTTTGTTTTCGCACGATTTATTTATTTTTATTTATTTGATGGGATATTCTTTTCTCTTATTAAATTTATACTTTTAGTTTGGCTAAAATTTTAAACTAGGGCGGTTTGTTCTGGTGATTCGTTTGACGGAAAAAACAAATATTTGCTATATGCCGTTTTATTTGACCGTTTCGAGTATTGAGCGAGACAACACGCACTAATCGGTCTGATCCTGCATGTTTTCCTGCAATTCGAGCTAGATTCCAGTGTCGGTAGTACTCGCTCATCATTTAGTAGAACAAAATCGCCGATTTTTGACATTGGTAGGACTTTTTTCCACTTTGGATGCTGTTGCAAGCATGAGATGTTTTCTGAGTTCCATTTTCTCCAGCGTAGTCGAAGCCGGTATGGCTGAACGGTCGAGACATCCGTACTCTAGCATTGGGCAAATTCGCCGTTAGCTGTAACATTTCAGATGCCCTTTGCCGATAGCAAGAAGGGCACCTATGCAGCTGATATTTGACACTTATTTGCCTTATTTTCCAAATCCAATATTTCTGTCGAATATAATTGATCATTTCTTGAATGCTACCATGCAAGGTGGCTTTGTTAGCATCTCTGACAACCAACTTTGTAAACTTGTGGTTGCTTTGTAACAAAATTGAATGTTGTGCATCGTAAGATAGGAGTGAATTCTCCAAACGCCCTCCAACACGTAATATTCCATTGGCATCGATAAACGTATTTAGTGTGCGGAGGTGATTCGGTATCTTGGAGGTGTTTCCTAAAATTTGGTGCAGCTCAGTCTGGAACATTTCCTTTTGCGCTGCCCTGACGATAATGATGTGGGCTGCTTCAAGTTCTCTGAAGCTGAATGGACCTTCTATAGGCCCAATTTTGGTCGAAATTTCGTAGCAAAACGGCGGCATGTAGCGACGACTCGAACAACTCTGAGAGGGCTTGAAAAGTTGTGTTAAGCCTGCAAGAAGTCGATATCACTTACAGGAGTAGTTAATGACCTAACTGTACGTTTCTCCTCTTCAGTGTCAGCTTCTATAAGTCGATGCGGAACATCGAACTCCCATTGCTGACGTAGAAATTCTGTCCAGGCTCGTGCTCGTGTCCAGGCTAGTGCGATCATAGCATCTGTCACACGTGTACATTTTGGCATCGGGAACGCCAAAAATTCCTTTGAATACGCCAACAATTTTGCCAATATAATTGCACCACAAAGTTCTAGGTGAGAAAGTGTAATCGTTCTTTGATTGGTGCCACTTTTGTCTTTGATAGTAGCAAATTAACGTATATATTGTCATCGATATCCAAAACGTGGAAGTAAACTGCTGAGCCTTCGTTGAGCGTTGCAGAATCCATGAAACTCGATCACCTTGTTCGTCTTGCTGACATGGGTCCACCGTGTAATTCGAAGCCGTTCAATCATTGGAAGTTCCCATAGAAAAGCATCCCAATCTTAGTGTAAAGCTGGTGGGATTGTGACATCCCAATCATAACCAAGTTCCCAAAGTCGCTGCATCATTATTTCTGCCGTGATGATACATGGCGAAATACAACTCAGAGGATCGAAGACCTTGGCTATTATTGAATTGTTAAAGGAAAAGTAGTCGTCAATGGGAAAGCACTTACTACCGAGAGTCTTGACGTGGTCAGCTAGATCAAACGGAAGTTGGAAATCTAGCTCTCGATCTTAAGCTGGGATGTCATCGATGGGACCCCTTATGTTGCTCGCACATTTTCGCAGATTGAAGCCCACAGATGCCCAAAGCAGCCTTGTCTCGTCGCGTTTGGTTCGTGCCTCTTCTAACAAATCGGCACCACTAATCAAATCATCCACATATCAACATACATGTTCTGACGGACAACATTCGCCCCTCCGGAATTTCATAATCCGCTCACCTTTTGAGGACCTTGATCGCAAGATAAGGTGCACTTGCTGTGCCAAAGGTTATGGTGTTCATCTTGAAGATCCGCATAGATGATGACTTCTGCTCTCTTCACATGATCAGCTGATAGTATCGGTCTGGGAAACTTACCCAAATTTGCCAGTTAATTTTTTCGACGTCGGCCGTAAATGTGAGACGCTGAGTTCGCCATTTTAGTACGAGATCTATGATGCTCAACTGCAATTTTGGACCCACAGGTAAATGGTCGTTCAGGGATTTCCCGTCCGAAGCCGTGGCCTCTGCGTCAAACACTACTCTCAGCTCGCAGTTGAGATAACTTCCTTAAAAACCGCATGATGTGTTAACAAATTGTGGAATGGAGCTATTAATGCTGCATCATTGGTGTATGCACTTTGTGTAGTCCGCACAAAATTTGGATCAGCATCGAACCTCTTCTCGAGATGAAGAAATCGCAGAAAGCGCTCTGTGTGCTCGATCCCATCGCTGGTAGACTTTTACCCTTAAATGGCAGCGGCACTTTATAACGCCGGTCAGGTAATCGTGTTATATGCAGCTCAAAGTGATCGTCGTAGGCGGTGTTTTCCTCGGTTTCTAGTGTTTGGAACGGCGTTTCTTCCATCTACCAAAACTTCTCATGTTGAAACTTCAGGTCCATAACTTGGACGAAGCTGCGAATTCGGCGGGGAATTTCCGCTGGAACTTTCCCTAACACTATCCACCCTAGCTGCGTGTTTTGCGCAATAGGTCCGATGTCATCCTCTGGCCGTCTTAACTCAGGAAAGAGTATCTGGGCGCAAATGTCACTACCGAGTAGTAATTCAATGGGTGCGGGTTTGTAGAGTTGGGGATCTGCTAAAGAAAAATCCTTTAGGTGGTTCCAAATGCCGGGTATCACTTGGGTCGGGAGATGCCCAGACAGCGACTTGAAAACCAAAGCTGTACTGCAGTATTAAACGTCGAGTGACGGGATACAATACGAATCTCGACGGAGTGTTGCCTAGTGGCGCTGCTGACCAACCCTAGCCCAGGCACCTCGGCAATGGTACGTTGCTTTTCTAGCTTCAGCAGTTGTGCGGTAGATTCGGTGATACACGACGTTTCTGAGCCGGTATCGATCAGATCGTGCCTTGACAACTGCTGTCGCTAGAACCACCTGGTGTGACCATGATCACGTTTGGCAGCTAAACGTTTGTTGCTGTTCCACCGTTTGTTGGAAGTCATGCGCGTTTGGGTCCATGGACCCCTGAAATACATTTCCCGCCTGAGATGATGAACAAGTTCCATATTGTTGTTGTTGTTGTCTGTGCGTGTTGTGTTGCTGTTTCGTTGTGTGGAGGACCGAATGGATTCGGGCAGATATAACATGAACTGAGGCTGAGATACACTTGAACAAAATGGCCGTAAGAAAAGCAGTCTTCGCAAGCTTGGAGCCTACGATAAATTTCCTTTCGTCCCACATTGTCCAAGTTCAGAAAACGTTGCCACCTATTCAGCGTATGGTTGCCCTGGCGGCATAATTTGCAACCTAACTGCTCTGCGTTGTTTGTCTTCACTGGTGGTTTGAATGGCTGCTTAATTGCCTGCTTGTCATACAAAACTTTTCGTTTGCTGCTTGAAAACGTGGTCTTGTGATGACGGTTGGCTCATCTCTGCTCCTGCATGCCGCTCCAGCTTTCTGCTGATGCACAACCTGAAGATTCCGGAATCGTGTCTCCAAAAAGTCGGTAAATTCCTTGAAGCTCGTTAAGTCCTTTCGATCACCTAACTTTTCTTCCAACAATGTGAGGCTTGTACTAGGAATCTTTTGATAAGGGAACCAAATCAGCACTGTGTTGTGTGAGATGAATAACACAAACAAAAGTGTTAGATCTCAAATAACCAGCACCATTAAAATAATTAAAATAACAACCTGACCACGACCTTCCCTAACGAACATTAAATAAAATATCAAATTAAGATCAAGGTCGACACCAACAACAGAATGGTGTGAATCAGCTAAACGATACGCGACCAGGTAGTGTATACAAACAATGCACTGATCGTTTAGTATGACAAAAAATGCACGGGTCAATGACTAATAATTGAATTACGAAAAGAACTGGGACAAGCAATGTTAACAATGAAATTAAATGAAGCTAAACATATGTGTAGGAAATGTATGTTAAATGAATAATGCTAATTTAGCGAGTAACACAGATGGCAATTAATAAATATTACATTTAAATTATATTAAGTAATAATTATTGAGGAATGCTTATTTAGCATTGCAATATTAGGGCAAGTAATTGCAATACATTATAAATTTGTAAACTCTAAGAAAATGTAAATTGGTAGGGATGATAGGTTAAGAATATTTTTGTATAAATAGTGTAGAAAAATAATAATAAAACACAATTGGAGAGTTGAATCAGTTGAATCAGTTGATCCAATTGAATAGTTGAATCAGTAGAATCGATTGAACCAGTTAATTAAACAAGAAAGTATTAAGTCTTTCATTGTAAACCTATTATTTTCGATCGAATACCTAGCTCTTATTAAAGGTACGTTATTAATCCAACTTTAATTTATTTTCAGGTAAATTGGCCTCCTAAGGCCACATCAAATAGCCGCCAGTGGCTATTCAAATATACTGGCAAATACATATAGGCCTTCTAAGGTCACCCAAAAGGGCCGCCAGGGCCAGTTAAACAAGCTGGAATCCCCTCGATAGGTAGGGTTATATTCTCTTCGATTGATATGTCCAATATGGACATACTACGAAAATATTATACAACATTGGCGCAGCCGGTAGGATGGTGCTGATAAAGAGGCTATAAGTAACGTCAAAAACTGGAGTGTCCTCTAACTCTAGTAGCATCATCCGAACCACAAAATTTTAAATTCACATATGTTCTGCATTCCGAGTAAAAATTAATTCAAAACGAATTTAAATTTCATTTAAAAAGAAATAACGTGTTCAGCATTTCGGGCGGAATCAACTTCTTCCAGCTCACTTCGAGTTGACTTTCGAACTGTCAAATCACCTGTTGCAGACAGTTTGTATAAAAACGGTTCATGTTGGAAATGTGGAACACGAATCTTCATCTTCAGAACCCTACAATTCCACATTCGGAATGAACTATTTAAAAATTTTTTTTATGTGGAATGCATCTAGATTCGCTTTTGTTCCTCGAATTCGCAAGGGGTGAAATGCAGAACATGTGCGATTAATTTGAGTTTTTGAGTCTCCTTTAATCTTTATCGGTATTCTACCGGTATTTTATTCTACAACTTTTGAAGTGCAAATTTTTCACTTATTACTTCACAGAAATAGAGAAAAAAAAATCTTTTCATAATAAAAAATAAAGTATGGAAGTGTAAATTTTTCACTTATTTATAAAATTATTTAAGCTCATAAAATTTCGAGAACCAAAAAAGTTACCTTAACTCCATAAATAGAGAGCAGAATTAAACAAAAAAAAAAAAAATCTTTTCAACATGCGAAATAAAGTATCTGAATCTCGCCAGAATAGAAGCGGCAAGATATTGTTGCTCAATTACATACATACCTATGTGTATCGATTTGCGATTCTTAAAAAAATATTCATTTTGCCTATGAAGCCCATCTTACTTAATTATTTAAACTTACAAAATTTCCGAATAATCAAACAAAATTTGATATTTTATTTTTTAAATATAGAGTCACATTAAAAAAAAAAAAAAAAAATGCTTGAAACTAAAACGCCAGGAAGTCCCTTTAATAACGTGAGAACTTTGGCCATGAACAACACACCTAACCTCTAAGCATAAACCCCTATTAACCCCACTCTCGATTGAAATCGCAGAGGCAAATACACTTAACGGTTATCTCACCCAAATTTTGAAACCCGATCCATGGAAACAAAATCTCCCAAAATGTCGTTAGGTTTTGAAAAACTGCTAAAGCTTTCGCATGGCATCCCTGAATTTTCAGGAGGGACAGACCCAAAAGTAGCCCAAGAGCTACAGACCTTCCTCACATGCATCCGTCCAATATTTGAATTCATTCAAAAAGAGGACGAAGCGCTCTTCATAAAAATACTATACACTAAATTACGTGAAGACGCGCTAGATTTAGTAGAAACAACGAGACCAACCACATTCAAAAGTTTCGAAGAATTACTCAACCGGGCATATTTTCCAATAGAGGATTATAACGATTTAGTTAATAACCTCATAACCAGCCGTCAGAGTCAATTCGAAACATTGAACACTTTCGTGAGCCGCATTCGACACTCGCTAACCCAATGTCGAGAGGCAGCGGAAATTAAATATGGGAATAAGTCCGAGGTGGTTAAAACCCAGCTTGAGGATTTCGCCAAGTCATCTCTGGCCTCCGGGGTTTCAAACAAACAACTAGGTCAGTACCTATTTACTCTTGGTACACAGAGCTTTGAAGAATTGGTGAGGACTGCATTTAGCATGGAAAAACATGTACAAAGGGTTGAAACAAACCCACCAATTCCTCAAACTTCCTGTAATTTTAACCAATCAGGAAATCTTGCATATAACCAAAAAACCTTTCCCTTCCCTCAAACCCTTCTTCAAAAATAACTTGCAGTTCTTGCAACATTAAGGGACACACATATAGTGAGTGTCTCAAACGGTTAAACACACCGATCTGCCAATTATGTAAAAATTATGGGCATGAGACTGTGAACTGCAATAAACGCTCCACTAACAATAGCCAAAACTCCTACAGGGGGAACCCACAAAATTTCCACAAAAATGGTTATCCATCGAGCGATACGAGAAACCCCCAAGGTAATAACTATTACCAAAACATGAATAGAAGTGACCCATCCTACGGAAGAGGCAACCCCCAAAACAATTATGGTAGGGAAAGACCCAATGCATACCAATCCCAAAAGAATCAAGAACCTAGCAGATCTAACCCATTTAGAAACGAGAATTCAAACTCGCAGAATAAACCTAAAACAGATTACTAGAATAGGGTATTCCCTTTGCAATCAATATGTGATTGGTGTGGTAGAAATAACCACACCATTAATGAATGTACATTTAAGAACCGATGGGAGAGTTCACAGTCGGGAAACTCCCAGTAGTCGAACGAAAGCTCCCAGGTTCGACTCTAAATAATATTAAGGAAAAGATAGGGCAAACTCAAAATAAGCACCAAGTGCTAACTGAAACTGATCCGGTCCAGGACTCAGACTCAATAAAATAAACAGATAAAATTACCTTCAATAGATATAGGATTAAATATAGGGAAACGTAACACAACTCGTTTATTAGTAGACACCGGTTCAGAGGTTAGTCTAATAAAAAAAATGCATTGGGGAATAAAATTTATATAAACGACAAAAAGAAGTTAACCATTAATACACCATGTGGCTTCGGTTATACATTAGTAGAATGCATAGGGACAATTGAAATACCCACACGTCCTGCTTGTGAGTTTCAAGTCATAGAAAATGACCTAGCCATCCCTGGCGATGGAATTCTAGGGTATAATTTCATGGGTAAATACTGTAATGTAGATGGGCCCAACAAATTATTAACATTTTCACAAATACTTGAAAATAACACAGGTATTCAGATAGAAAAGGTATACAGTATTCCTTTAAAACAATCCGAGGTAACCGAAGAAAAAGGGTTGTCTATTTCGCACAATGGAAGTTGTTTCACGAGGACTCACTCCCAAGTGAATAACTCAAACACAAAAAAAATTTAGATGAGGGAGAAAAAGAGCTCCAAATCTAACAATAATGAAAAGAGGGAGATACAAATCCCCAAATCAAAAAAAAAGAAAAAGTTTTAAAAGAGGGAGATGAAGAGCCCAAAATTCAAAAAGAGGGTACAAAGCCCCAAAACATTATACATATGTACACAGAAACACTAATTAAACTAATACACGATACATACAGCAATAATTAACAAGAAACACACATACACAGAAAACACATGTCATTTCCTAAACCAGACAATACAGACAAGATCACAAAACACACCAGAGATCCGCCATCACACAATCCAGCAGACCAAGGAACATAATCCTTCGAAACAACTTCCAGCTTTAATTGCAAATGTGACCGGAGAACAGAAAGAACAAACTACAGATTAGCGACTACAACAAAAATACAATCCAAAAAACTAAACTGTTCCAAGTCAATCACCAACAAGCTACAAACAAATCCCAAGGAATGTTAAGCCAACAACAGGATCCCGAAGGTTTAAACGCACGGCCAACTCCAACAAAACTCAACTTAGTTTATTGAACTTAGGCTTAATGACAAAATTCAAAACAAAAAAAAATAAATATATTATTAAAAGTTATAAGAAAAAATAATATTATTTAAAATTAAATTTAAAAATTTTTCATACGAATATATTGTAAATTGAAAAAAAAAAACAATTATAAGAATTTTGGGAATAACCCAAAATATTATAAGATATATTTAACCAAATAAAATTTAATAAATGGCAAAATTCAAAAAAAAAAAAAAATAAATTTTTTTTATCATCCCAGGGTAGTTAATCTATTAATATGCCACTATTTTTCATTACAAAATATAGTAAATTAAATAATCCAAAAAAAAATGTGTATATATAATTAAAAGTTATAAGAAAAATTAGATTTCAAAATTTGTCATAAGAATATATTGTAAAATTAGATTGAAAAAAAAATCAATTATAAGAAACAAATCATGAATTACATAAATTATTATAATATGTATTTAACCAAATTAAATTTCAAAATTTGCCATAAAAAATTATTGTAAAATTAGATAAAACAAAAAAAAATAAACAACAAAAATTTTAAACAACAAGATAACAGTAAAAACCAAAAAAAAAAAAAAACCTAAAATCTAATAAGTAATATATAATTGTCATTAAAAAGACATTCCACACATACGATAGCCAAATCAACTTCATCGATACATTGCAAGGCCAAACACAATTTTTGTCTCTCCAAAACAAAAATATGCACTTTTCCGAAGGGGGGAGGTGTTGTGTGAGATGAATAACACAAACAAAAGTGTTAGATCTCAAATAACCAGCACCATTAAAATAATTAAAATAACAACCTGACCACGACCTTCCCTAACGAACATTAAATAAAATATCAAATTAAGATCAAGGTCGACACCAACAACAGAATGGTGTGAATCAGCTAAACGATACGCGACCAGATAGTGTATACAAACAATGCACTGAAACCATAAGCGATCGTTTAGTATGACAAAAAATGCACTGGTCAATGACTAATAATTGAATTACGAAAAGAACTGGGACAAGCAATGTTAACAATGAAATTAAATGAAGCTAAACATATGTGTAGGAAATGTATGTTAAATGAATAATGCTAATTTAGCAAGTAACACAGATGGCAATTAATAAATATTACATTTAAATTATATTAAGTAATAATTATTGAGGAATGCTTATTTAGCATTCCAATATTAGGGCAAGTAATTGCAATACATTATAAATTTGTAAACTCTAAGAAAATGTAAATTGGTAGGGATGATAGGTTAAGAATATTTTTGTATAAATAGTGTATGTGTAGGAAATGTATGTTAAATGAATAATGCTAATTTAGCAAGTAACACAGATGGCAATTAATAAATATTACATTTAAATTATATTAAGTAAAAATTATTGAGGAATGCTTATTTAGCATTCCAATATTAGGGCAAGTAATTGCAATACATTACAAATTTGTAAACTCTAAGAAAATGGAAATTGGTAGGGATGATAGGTTAAGAATATTTTTGTATAAATAGTGTAGAAAAATAATAATAAAACACAATTGGAGAGTTGAATCAGTTGAATCAATTGAATAGTTGAATCAGTTGAATCAGTAGAATCGATTGAACCAGTTAATTAAACAAAAAAGTATTAAGTCTTTCATTGTAAACCTATTATTTTCGATCGAATACCTAGCTCTTATCAAAGGTACGTTATTAATCCAACTTTAATTTATTTTCAGGTAAATTGGCCTCCTAAGGCTACATCAAATAGCCGCCAGTGGCTATTCAAATATACTGGCAAATACATATAGGCCTTCTAATGCCACCCAAAAGGGCCGCCAGGGCCAGTTAAACAAACTGGAATCCCCTCGATCTCTTCGATTGATATGTCCAATATGGAAATACTACAAAAATATTATACAACAACTGTATCCCAACTTTTGACCGATACATCCATTTTTTCAAGTGCCAGAACACATTCTCTTGTGGTGTACAAGAGATCTTTCTATCCAGTACATGTGTCTGTCAAAGCTACATTGATTGACGAAGATTTTTTTATGGGCTCTACCAACTCTGCACGATATTCCAGGCAAGGCGACCTGAAGCACAAGTTTTCACCTTACGCTCCTTTGGAGCTTTTTTAAAATTGGTAAGATCCTTACTAATTTAATTTAAAATACCTTTCTGAAGCTCACCCTATTTATAATTATTTTTTGTTTCAGCCATTATAATAAATTATCTTTTTTTTTTTTTACTATGTAGAACAAATTCAGAAAAAGACGGGTTTACAACAGGTACAAAGCAAAACTTACTGCTTTCTTAGGTGCTACTGATACTGCTACGGTTGCTGTTGCTACAGTTATTAGGCTGATGCGTTGCTTATCGCGGATGAAACTTTATTTTATTTGGTTATTGAGGTGTAAGTGTAAGTTACATTAACTAGTTATTAAGTTTATTTAAGAAAAATCACTGATTTAAATTAATTAATGTCAATGGAAAATTTAATTCACTATAACTATATACATATGTATGTTCAAACATATTTTGATGAATTGTTAATTCGATCTTTTTTTCAGTTTAGCACTCAGTGCACACACTTAATAATGTTATTAATGTTTAATCAATGTTTATTGTTTGTAAAAGCCGATTCGTAAGAAAAGGCTCGAAAGACCAAATGTAACGTCTAAGTTTTTTATTAAAAAAAATATTAAAAAAAGGATAAAGAAATAAAACGCAAGCCACTTTGTCAGGGAAGCAAATGATGACACATCTATGACAGATTCAAGGTTCAGAACAAATGTCAACAATGTTCAGAATCAATTAGTGCTGCCAAGTCGCAATGGTCAATAGCGCAGGAATGGCATGGAGGAACGAGATATTTATGATTTAGAATACTTAAGAATCTTAGCATATTGTAATATGTTTTTAATATAAAAGAAAAAGACTTGTGTATTGTCGGAGAGTTGATTTAATAATAATGAATTTTATTTGTTATAATGTGTTCATACTTAAAACTATGCTGACTCCATATTCACACATTTGTGGAGTCAGCAAAAGAATAATATCAAATGCGAAAAAAGAATAATATAAACACGATATGCAATGCACGTTGTTCATTGCATATCGTGGGAAGATTATGGTGTGCTTATGTGCACAATGTCGCTTCGCGACGTATCAAGTGACGAGTGGTATTCGTCACTTGACCCGTGCATACACCATGTGCACATAAACACACTACACCTCCCTTCTTTTAGGAAATAACGTAATTACATGGAGTTATTTAATTGTACATAAATTTTAATGATTAACAAATTAAAAATTAATATATTTTTATTTCATATATTTTAATTATTACATCATTTTTTTTTTTGTCAGTAATATTTGATTTATTATTTATTTATTTTATTTTTCTTATTATTTTTTTTTGCTTACAGAAATTATCTTTTTTTTTTTTGTACATATATTGATAAAAAAAAACTCGAAAAATGTATGTTTAATAAAAATTTGAGTGAAGGAGAACAAATATTAAACATTATAAAAAAAACAAATTTGTTGTTTCTATTTCATTAAAATTCTTAAGTATTATATATTTTTAATCTATTCTTATGTACTTTCTGCTTTTTGTTTTTATTTGTTTTTATAATTATATTATTATTGTTTTTAATTTCTACGACCTCGAAGGGGCCTAAATAAACGGGATCCAACTTATGACCTGATTCGTTTCTTAGCATAACTTTATCTCCTAACTTTAAATCGAGACTAACTATTTTTTTATCGTAATAATCTTTATTTGTAGCTTTATTTACTTCTAATAGTATTTTAGCTCTCTTATATGCCGTTTCTAATCTAAATTTTACTTCCTTAGCATAGTCATCTACGTTATATATAGGATCTATCCTATCTATTGAATTAAATTCTATTGGTAAGTTACTTTGCTTACCATAAACAAGTTCGTATGGACAATAATTATGTGCCATAGATGGTGTCGTGTTGAAACAGTAAACGAAGAATGGAAGCCAAACATCCCAATCTGTTTTGTCAACGGATATATATGAACGAATATATTCGTTAAAAGTTCTATGGCTCCTTTCTACTGTTCCAACGGTTTGGTGGTGATGTGCTGTAGACGTTATATTGTCTACTTTTAAATATTTGCACAAGTCGTTTATAATAGAATTTTTGTATTCTGTTCCCATGTCCGTAATGAACGTCTTCATTGGACCGTACTTCAGAATAAAAGATTCAAATATTGCTTTTGCAATCGTTTTTGCGTTTTTATTTGCAACTGGAATGGCTACTAAATATTTTGTAAGGTCACAAATTAAAGTGACTGCATACTCGTTTCCATTCTCTGATCGAGGTAAAGGACCAATTGTATCAACTATTACCTTGTCAAAAGCATATGTGGGTGTATCTGTTTTTATCAGTGGTGTTTTCGTATGTTTAGTTGTTTTCGACGTCAGGCATTTGTGGCATCTTTTTATGTGTTCTTTAATATGACGAGTCATATTTTTCCAATAAAAGTGTCTTTTTATTTTTGCTAGCGTTTTAGTTATTCCTGTATGACCTCCTGTTATTGGATCGTCATGGTACGTAAACAGTATTGCTTCTTGATCTTTTTCATTTTTTATTTGGGTCACCGGCTTGAGTAGCGCTACTCGTAATGATTTTAATATTTTGTTGCTCATATTTTTGAAAGATTCAATTGAAATTAATTCAAATATCTTTTCGCACGGTGCCACTTTTAGTTTTTTGATTTTTAATATACCGGCTTCTTTTTCGAGCCTTTGGAAGAACTGACCTAAATCGAGAGTTCCATTGGTATATAAATCTCTAACTACAATTCTTGCTATAATTTTGTTCCCACGTTTAAATAAACATAAGGAATCTGTTATTCGCAAGGTCACTACTTTTCGTACTTCGTCATTAAAAATGACTTCAAATACTTTGGGCTTAGAAGCAATGTCAAGAGATTGCTTATGCAAATCTACTTGTTTTTCTCCTGCGCAGGATTTTTTCTGTTTACTTTGGTGCCTGGTAGTGACTTTCAGGACTTTAGCTTGTAAGTCTTTGAGCTCGGATATTGTTATCCTAGACAGGGCATCTGCCACGAAATTGTCTTTTCCCTTTAGGTATTCAACCGTGAAGTCATACTCTTCTAATTCTAGCCTCATGCGTGTTAACTTTGAGCTGGGGTTTGTCATGGAGAATAAATACGTGAGTGGTCTGTGATCTGTTTTAACTATGAAGTGTTTGCCATATATATATGGTCGAAAATGTGTTATTGCCCAGTGAATGGCTGTGAGCTCTTGTTCTGTTGTGCTTTTATTGCTTTCACCTTTTGTGAATGAACGTGATGCATAAGCTATTGGGAGTTGAATTCCGTTATGGTTTTGGGTTAGAACCGCTCCACATGCTTGTTTACTTGCATCAGTTATTATGCAAAATTCTTTTTTAAAATCTGGGTATTGTAATAGGGTTGGTTCAACTAATTTATTTTTCAAATATTGAAATGCTTTTTGGCAATCATCTGTCCACACAAAAGGAATATTCTTCTTACATAACCTCGTTATGTGCCGTGAATAGTCGGCGAAGTTTTTAATAAATCGTCTGTAATAGTTGCAGAATGCAACGAATCGTCTAGCGCTATCCACGTCGTGTGGGACTGGATAATTTTTGATGACGTCATATTTTTTGTCATCTGGCAATACTCCTTTATCTGTGCATTTATGACCCAGAAAAGTCACTTCATGCATAAAAAATGAACATTTTTGTGGATGCAATTTTAAATTGTATTTTCTACATATGTTAAAAACATTTGCTAGATTTTTAAGCATATGTTTTTCGGAACAGCCTATAACCATAAGGTCGTCCATGTAGAGAAATGCTTGTGAAGGTTCAAGTCCAGAGAATGCTATGGTCATCATTCTCTGGAATGAATTTGGCGCTATTTTTAAACCAAAAGGTAGTCGCGTAAAACGATGTCGTGTATCAATTTTTTAACTTGTTTTTGAATTTCTTCAACATGACTATGAGGACTTCGGTAGTTCTTTATATATACTGGTTCGCTATCTTTCAATCTCAAGTTTTGCTTATAAAAATTATTTGTGGTTATGGATTCGGTTTCCAATCCAAATACATCACTATATTCGGTGCATACTTCTGTTAATTGTTTTTTGAATTGGGGCGGAAAATTTTTCTTTAGTTGATTTATGACTGATTCTGTTCTAATATTTCGATTAGTGTGGACCACATCATAGTTTGAGAGTGGTTCATATTTTAAGTTATTTAAACTGGCCAGTTGGTTAGTATCGGTTGTATTTAATAGACGAACTAATGCAAATTGTGATGTTGCTATTGCATTTGCAACATAAATGCCATGTTTTATTTCTTGGTTGGGAATAAAAATGAGGTCTTCTGTTGTTTTTATTTCAATTTTTCTTATTACTTGTGATCTTGCTGGTAGAAGTAGTGAATTATTACCACAACTATATGTTATTGGAACATAAATCGGAAAATTTAAATTATTGGGTCTGATTATAAACCAATCTTCAGTTGGTTTGAAGTCTAATTTGCAGTTAAATTGTTTTATAAAATCCATACCTATGATTCCATCACATGGTATTGTAAAATTTGAATTTACTATATGGAAATTGTGTGGGATGATGTATTTATCTGTTTGAAGCTCTATTGGGGCTAGACCTTGGGATTTTACTATTCCCTGGCCTATTCCTTGGATACTTATAATCTTGTCATTTTGGACGTCTTGGTAAAAATCAGAATCTTCTTTTAGAAGTGAAATATCTGCACCTGTGTCTATTAGGAATGTGAGTTTATGTTTAGTAAATACATTTATAAATGACACGAAAATATTGAGATTAAAATTGATAGCATGGACCTTTGTATTTATAAATTGTTTCCTAAAGGGTCTTGGCAGTTTTCCGAGTTACTTTGAGTAATTCGAACATTATTGTGTTCGTTATTATTATTATGGCCACGGTACGAGTTACCACGGCCTCTAAAGTTGCCTCTAGATCGGCCATTTCCCCTGTAATTGTTTTGGTTATTGCGGTAGCGATTATTGTGATGATTACCTCTTCCGTGGTAATTTCCACGATAGCCTCTATTATTGGTTTGCTTGTAAAACAAAACAGTATTAGAATGTCCGGTTGCATCTGTGCAACTATTAACGAATTTGGACATGGCCTCATTCATATCGCTGAATGTGCCAGCCTGCATTATAAGTTTTACCTTATCAATAGAACAATTTTGTGTCATAGCCTTGACAGCGAGCGTTGTGCTGTATTTAGCAGCTAAATCAGAAGCGAAACCATCGTTGATATAGGCTCCTTCTAAACACTTCGTCAATTTTTCTATTTCTTGGACATATTGATTTGCTGTCTTATTTTTTTGTTTTAGATTTAGTAATTTCGCAGAAATTACATCTACTGAATCTCCTTTTACTTTTGCATTTAGTTTTTCAACTATCTCAACTATCGTTTGTTCATTACTTATTAGATTTCTAGCATGTCCCTTTAGTTTGGTCTTTATGAGACTAATTGCTGATACTTCGTGTGCTCCTTTTAATGAATCAATAAGGAGAAGGGCATCTTTGAAGCTTTGTAAATTTTCTGCCTTTCCATCAAACTCAGGTATGAGTGATGAGGCAAGTTTAAGAAATTCTACTAAAGTTTGGGCCATTTTTTCCTTGATTTTTATAATTGGTTGTGGGAATTCATCCAGTGTTTCAATTTCACTGTCAGATTCTGTATTTACTACTGGTTTTGATTCGTCTAAACTTTCTATTTGATTTTCATTAAACTCAGCGTGAAGCTCTAATTCATCTGGGACATGTATTTCAATTTCCCATTTAATGCTAATATTTTTTAACTTAGTGTTAAGTGTTTTTAAAAGCTTCCTACAATCTTTTTCATGATCAGCTGTCAATTCGTTTTTGTATGCGTTGAAAACATTGACAATACTATTGTAATGGGATATTAGTGTTTTAATATGGTTTTTTAATGTATCTACTCTTATTGTTGTATTTTTGTTAATACATTTGTAAGATTTTTGGAAATTGTCTTTAAAACCGTTTATTTTTATTGCTAATATTTTCCATTCCATTTTAAATTTTATCTAAGTCGTTTGCTCGGCTTATGTAGCGTTTTTTAAGTGTACGCTTATACAACAGATAAAATTTAAGAATTAAGTTTACTGCCGTGAGGACAACCAATAAAGAAATGAGCATAGTTTGTGTTTCTAAGTGTGGGGTTGTATCCATCACGTCAACAACATTTAACACATTTGCTGTGCTATCCTTTACTTTGGAGGTTTTACCTCCCATTTTAAATTAATGCTTAAACCTCAATGACTTTAAACAGAAGAAGCAATACCGAGCAAAGATTCCATATAATCTTTGTTACAATTATTCTAGACTTGCAAAGAGTATTTGAGACGATTGACTATATTTTGTTTAAAAAAAAAAAAACAGAACGGCAGAAGAATGCATCAAATTTCTTTTAGAAGCAATTAAATATTGGATTTTCGATGTTTTGTACAATAAACAGATTAGTTCAATATATTTACAATAAACAGATTAGTTCAATAGATTTAAGCTTCATATATAACAATTAACACACATTTTTTTTCACGATGAATTATAAAAATATATTACCATTGCTGGGCTGGGTTGATTTGATCATCATCATTTGATTGCTGGGCAGCTATGATTTGAAGATTATTGTTGTTTCGTTTTCTGAGTTTAGCTGAGGTCGGAGGTCCACACAGATGGCGATAGTGGTCTGTCAACTTCCGAATGATCACTTTCTAATGAATGTATGTCACGAGTTATTTTGTCGTAAAAGGAAGTTTTGTTCGTTCCCAATTAAAAATGATGAAGAAATACGAGGTGTTGGTTAGTGGTAGATGAAAGGCAAACATGTTCGTATCACTTTTACGCTTTCCGAGCACATCATATCATTATTTACTTTTCAACTGATTTTAGGAGGCAAACATGTTCGTCGTGGTGGTGGATGAAAGGGTATTTTCTATCCAAAGATGGTTCCTCTTTTTATTTGTAATCAAAATGCGCACTTCACAAATAATTGGACAAGCGATTTGCCGGCTTGATATTTTTAAAACGCACAATGTTCCGATGTGTTTTATGTTTTTTTTTTTTTTTTTTTAATAATTTAAAATAAAGACATTTTTGGATTGAATTAAGTTAATAAAACAACAACAACAGAAAAAAAAACTTATTTTTAATATGGACAGAATCACTGTCACGGTCGCCATGTAATATGTTTTTAATATAAAAGAAAAAGACTTGTGTATTGTCGGAGAGTTGATTTAATAATAATGAATTTTATTTGTTATAATGTGTTCATACTTAAAACTATGCTGACTCCATATTCACACATTTGTGGAGTCAGCAAAAGAATAATATCAAATGCGAAAAAAGAATAATATAAACACGATATGCAATGCACGTTGTTCATTGCATATCGTGGGAAGATTATGGTGTGCTGATGTGCACAATGTCGCTTCGCGACGTATCAAGTGACGAGTGGTATTCGTCACTTGACCCGTGCATACACCATGTGCACATAAACACACTACAATATAATGTTGGCGGTCTTAATAACAAAATTTTTTACCCAGAATTTTTTAAATATATATTACAGTTTGATTTAGTTTTTTTATTCGAAACTCATCTATTGGAAGGTCGAGACAAAAACTATGAAAAATATTTCCCATCATTTACTTGTGTCTGGATATCAGCCAAAAAAACAGCAATTAAAGGAAGAGCTAGCGGAGGTACACTGATGGCAATTAAAAACAACATTATCTCAAAATGTGAAGTTAAAATTGAGGAAAATATTGGCTACATAATAATGAATAATAATTTAAACAAGAAACTCTACATAATACCAATTTATATAAATTGCAATAACTGGCATCAAGAATATGAAGCATTTTATGACTTTTTATGTTCGCTCAAATCTCACAATATAATGATGCGAGAACCGGAGACATGGAAGCAGAAAACACGTATGGATGGCAAAAACGTATAAGCAAAGATGTAAAAACGAATAACGAAGAAAAACAATTGGTTGATCTCTGTAACGAGTTTGGATTGTGTATTTTAAACGGCAGCACAGAAGGTGATAAAAAAGGTGAATTCACGTTTGTTTCAAAGCAGGGATGCTCTGTAATTGATTACGGTCTAGTGGTTGGCGATTGGTGCGCTTTGGTAAAGGACTTTGCGGTAGGAGGTATTACATATTCGGATCACTTTCCAATATTCATGAACATAACATGTAATAATTCACAGTTTGAATCAGCTAAAAGCAATCCCGCTGACAATATTATGCTCAGATGGAAGGAATCGGCAAAAACAAAATATCAAAATACTTTGAATAACATGCTTAGTCATTTAGAAAATAGGTCTTCACTTAAGTTTGTTCCAATCTGCGAATTAGAACGAATTATATGGGAAGCAGCAAATTTAATGAAAAATACAAACAATTTAAGAAAAAAAAACCAGTGGTAAGATTTTTCATGCGAAAAGCTACGGAAAAGATCATTAGCCCTACTCAATCTCCTCCGAAAATATGAAATTCCAAGTGTAAGGGCAGATTATTTGGAAATAAACAAACTATACAAGAATACATGTAAAGAAAAGAAAATGAGGTATGAAGAAAATTTGGCAATTTCCTTAAGTCAATGTAAAGATTCAGCTGAGTTTTGGTCTCTAACGTGGAAAATAAATGGTGATGCAAAAGTAAAAAATACAGTTGGAGTGCCATTGCAATTGTTAAGTACTCATTTCGCTTCGTTGCTAAACTCTTCATCAGAAATATCTTGGAGTTTTGCACGACCTTCAACTAGGATTGAGGAACTAGATAAGGAGATATCCGAAAACGAAGTGAGAACTATCCTTCAGAGGCTAAAAAATGGCAAGGCGGCCGGAACAAACGGTATACCCGCGGAATTCTTCAAAAATAGCACAGATTTGTTCAAAATTAAATTGAAAGATGCGCTGAACATAATGCTCAAATTTGGAACGTCCCCAGAACACTTCTTTGAAACACTTATATTGCCAATTCACAAGAAGGGTGACGTGCTGGATCCTAAAAACTATAGAGGGATATCGTTTCTAAATGCAGCATTAAATATATTCACAATTATACTCTACGAAAGATTGAATAATTGGGTGCAAGATGAAAACAAGCTTAGTGAATTTAAAAGTGGGTTTCGTAAAGGATATTCCACAGTGGATAACATCTTTGTGCTTCGTTCGCTGGCGCAGTGGAAACTCGAGCAAAATAAAACTTATATGCCTTTTTTGTCGATTTCAAGGCAGCTTTTGATTCCATCAACAGAAATGCATTATGGTATAAGCTTTTTAACTAAGGAGTTTCAACTAATTTTGTTAGAATTACAGAAAAACTTTATCTACAGACAACGGCATACATCTATAATGGTAAAGAAAAATCAGAGAGGATTGAAGTGAATCAAGGAGTAAGACAAGGTTGTAATCTAAGCCCTCTACTGTTTGCTCTTTTTCTGGACGATTTAGTCGATTATCTCAACTGCGGAGTGGAGTTTGCGAATAAAAGGATCAAAGTGATCATGTACGCTGACGACATTGTTATTCTTGCGGAGTCACCGACCGCGCTACAGATGATGATCAATAAGCTGGAAGAATATTGCCAAAAGTGGAAGCTGGAGGTTAATACTGAAAAATCCAAAGTCATGGTGTTTAAGAATGGATCTGGCAGAACAGCGAAAGAGGAACATTGGAAATATGGGGCGAAAAACTTAGACGTAGTTAAGTCTTACACTTATCTAGGAACGGAGTTCACTTGCAACTTGAAATTAGAAGAACATCTAAAAATCAAACTAAATAAGGCTAAATCGGCAATATGTGTAAACTGGCAGAGGATCTATAGCAACAAGCTGATTTCTACAGAACTAAAGCATAGAGTTTTTAATGCCACTGCAAAAGCTATACTGTTTTACGGGGCGCAGGTATGGGGATTACAGAGGTATGAGCTAGTTGAATGCCTATTGCGCTTTTTCTTAAGAAAAATATTCTTTTTGCCGATAAGCACGCCAAAATATATGTATTATTTGGAAACTGGTCTACCGACACTGTTTATTTCAACTCTAAAACTGAATGCAGACTACGTAGTGAGAGTCTTACTAATGGAGGAGCAGAGGTTACCGAGAATAATACTGGATTATGCGATTCATCGAACTACCATAGTTGTAAGAGACTGGAACTTGTTAGCCGCCAACTGTGGCTTCACTTTGAATTGGAGTTTGAACGCTGCTCAATGTAAGAAATCCCTTTACGAGGTAATAGCAGTAACGGATGAGAATGAAAGGTATTCCTTTATTGAAAAAGCACGCTCATCCACGGAAAGACAGTATTATTCAAAATGCATCTTTAATCTCAACGACAGAAACTATTTTACCAGAGCATATAGCAATTCCATCATTGGTACCATATTTAAAATAAGAGGAGAGCTGATTAGACTTAACTTTAGGCCCCACCGGAATGAAATCATCGATAGCTGCACTCTCTGTAACCTGCATGAAAGAGAGGATGTAATCCACTTAATTGGTGTTTGCCCAATGCTGACGGAAATCATACTTGTTCATTTCCAAAAAAATTATCTGGATGTAGGCGAGGTAACAAGCTATTTGAATGGTGCAAACTGGATGCATCTTTATGAGTTCTACAAAGAAGCGATAACTTATAGAGCTCGAATAATGGAAGGAAGTTTTTGATCCAAGTCACAGTAGAAGCTGTTTATCGAACTAAGAAGCTTTATTTTTTTGTTTAAACTAAACTAAAAGTCATTTTGCTAAATTACTTAAAAATTTTATATTCTGATTTAACTAATCTAAAAGTCCTTAAAATATGTTTTAAGTAAACTGAAAGCCAGAAATTTTGTTCTTACTAAACATAAAATCACTTTAATTTATATTTTGATTTAACTAATCTAAAAGTCCGTACAATTTGTTTTAACTAAACTAAAAGTCTTTTAAATAAAAAAAAAAAAAAAAAAAAAAAAAATTAGTCTCTTGCCTATATTGTAAAAAAAAAAAATAATGAAAGAAAAAACTCGTTTATAATTCGTATCTTATCGTTACTTTATAAGACAAACAAAAAAGAAATTAAAATTACTTCCTCATAATTTAAAAACAAAAATGCCCCTCAGGCAGACGACATCTCATGTCTTGTCTTTACAATATTATTCAAGAATTTTAACACTGTATTTGTAAAAATTTTAAAGAAAGAATAAAGAATCTATCAATCTATCTATCTATCTATTAAGTGTGTGCACTGAGTGCTAAGCTGAAAAAAAGATCGAATTAACAATTCATCAAAATATGTTTGAACTTACATATGTATATAGTTAGTGAATTAAATTTTCCATTGACATTAATTAATTTAAATCAGTGATTTTTCTTAAATAAACTAGTTTATTTAACTTACAATTTCATCTAAATAACCAAATAAAATAAAGTTTCATCCGCGATAAGCAACGCATCAACCTAATAACTGTAGCACCAGCAGCCGTAGCAGTATCAGCAGCATCAGTAGCACCAAAGAAAGCAGTAAGTTTTGCCTTGTACCTATTGTAAACCCGTCTTTTTCTGAATTTGTTCTACATATTTAAAAAAAAAAAGATAATTTATTATAATGGCTGAAACAAAAAATAATTATAAATAGGGTGAGCTTCAGAAAGGTATTTTAAATTAAATTATTAAGGATCTTACCAATTTTAAAAAAGCTCCAAAAGAGCGTAAGGTGAAAACTTGTGCTTCAGGTCGCCTTGCCTGGAATATCGTGCAGAGTTGGTAGATCCCATAAAAAAATCTTCGTCAATCAGTGTAGCTTTGACAGACAAAGATACTGGATAGAAAGATCTCTTGTACACCACAAGAGAATGTGTTCTGGCACTTGAAAAAATGGATGTATCGGTCACAAGTTGGGATACAGTGCTGATTTGGTTCCCTTATCAAAAGATTCCTAGTACAAGCCAAACATTGTTGGAAGAAAAGTTAGGTGATCGAAAGGACTTACCCAGCTTCAAGGAATTTACCGACTTTTTGGAGACACGATTCCGGACTCTTCAGGTTGTGCATCAGCAGGAAGTTGGAGCGGCATGCAGGAGCAGAGATGAGCCAATCGTCATCACAAGACCACGTTTTCAAGCAGCAAACGAAAAGTTTTGTATGACAAGCAGGCAAGTTACGCAGATCAGTTAGGTTGCAAATTATGCCGCCAGGGCAAATATACGCTGAATAGGTGCCAACGTTTTCTGAACTTAGACAATATGGGACGAAAGGAAATTGTTCGTAGGCTCCAAGCTTGCGAAAACTGCTTTTCTTACGGCCATTTTGTTCAAGTGTGTCTCAGCCTAAGTTCACGTTATATCTGCCCGAAACCATTCGGTCCTCCACACAACGAAACAGCAACACAACACGCACAGACAACAACGACAACAATATGGAACTTGTACATCATCTCAGGCGGGAAATGTATTTCAGGTGTCCATGAACCCAAACGCGCCTGACTTCCAACAAACGGTGGAACAGCAACAAACGTTTAGCTGCCAAACGTGATCGTGGTCACACCAGGTGGTTCTAGCGACAGCAGTTGTCAAGGCAAGATCTGATCGATACCGGCTCAGAAACGTCGTTTATCACCGAATCTACCGCACAACTGCTGAGGCTAGAAAAGCAACGTACCATTGCCGAGGTGTCTGGGCTAGGGTTGCTCAGCAGCGCCACTAGGCAACACTCCGTCGAGATTCGTATTGTATCCCGTCATTCGACGTTTGATACTGCGGTACAGGCTTTGGTTTTCAAGTCGCTGTCTGGGCATCTCCCGACCCAGCAAGTGATACCCGGCATTTGGAACCACCTAAAGGATTTTTCTTCAGCAGATCCCCAACTCTACAAACCCGCACCCATTGAATTACTACTCGGTAGTGACATTTGCGCCCAGATACTCTTTCCTGAGTTAAGACGACCAGAGGATGACATCGGACCTATTGCGCAAAACACGCAGCTAGGGTGGATAGTGTTAGGGAAAGTTCCAGCGGAAATTCCCCGGCGAATTCGCAGCTTCGTCCAAGTTATGGACCTGAAGTTTCAACTTGAGAAGTTTTGGTAGATGGAAGGAACGCCGTTCCAAACACTAGAAACCGAGGCAAACACCGCCTACGACGATCACTTTGAGCTGCATGCAACACGATTATCTGACGGGCGTTATAAAGTGCCGCAGCCATTTAAGGGTAAAAGTCTACCAGCGATGGGATCGAGCAGACAGCGGGGTGAATGTTGTCCGTCAGAACATGTATGTTGATATGTGGATGATTTGATTAGTGGTCTCGATTTGTTAGAAGAGGCACGAACCAAACGCGACGAGACAAGGCTGCTTTGGGCATCTGTGGGCTTCAGTCTGCGAAAATGTGCGAGCAACATAAGGGGTCTCATCGATGACATCCCACCTGAAGATCGAGAGCTAGATTTCCAACTTCCGTTTGATCTAGCTGACCACGTGAAGACTCTCGGTAGTAAGTGCTTTCCCATTGACGACTGCTTTTCGTTTAACAATTTGCAGACAAAGAGGTCAATGTCAATAATAGCCAAGCTCTTCGATCCTCTGAGTTGTATCTCGCCATGTATCATCACGGCAAAAATAATGATGCAGCGACTTTGGGAACTTGATTATGATTGGGATGTCACAATCCCACCAGATTTACACTAAGATTGGGATGATTTTCTACGGGAACTTCCAATGATTGAACGGCTTCGAATTACACGGTGGACCCATATCAGCAAGACGAACAAGGTGATCGAGTTTCATGGATTCTGCAACGCTCAACGAAGGCTCAGCACTTTACTTCCACGTTTTGGATATCGATGACAACATATACGTTAATTTACTACTATCAAAGACAAAAGTGGCACCAATCAAAGAAAGATTACACTTTCTCACCTAGAACTTTGTGGTGCAGTTATATTGGCAAAATTGTTGGCTTATTCAAAGGAATTTTTGGCGTTCCCGATGCCAAAATGTACACTTGGACAGATGCTATGATCGCACTAGCCTGGACACGAGCCACTACCGGCAAATACACGACATTTGTATCCAACCGTGTGTCGGAGATCCAGCGGTTAGTGGGGATCGATTGCTGTGGACATGTTGCAACGCATCCTAACCCAGCTGATCTGGCGTATAGAGGTGTGTTTACGTCGCAACTGGAGAAACTCGAAGCGTGGTGGATCGGCCCAGAATTTCTACGTCAGCAATGGGAGTTCGATGTTCCGCATCGACTTATAGGAGCTGACACTGAAGAGAAGAAACGTACAGTTAAGTCCTTAACTACTCCTGTAAGTGATATCGACTTCTTGCAGGCTTAACACAACTTTTCAAGCCCTATCAGAGTTCTTCGAGTCGTCGCTACATGCGGCCGTTTTGCTACGAGATTTCGACCAAAATTGGGCCTATAGAAGGTCCATTAAGCTCCAGAGAACTTGAAGCAGTCCACATCATCATCGTCAGGGCAGCGCAAAAGGTAATGTTCCAGACTGAGCTGCACCAAATTTTAGGAAACTCCTCCAAGATACCGAATCACCTCCGCACACTAAATACGTTTATCGATGCCAATGGAGTATTAAGTGTTGGAGGGCGTTTGGAGAATTCACTCGTATCTTAAGATGCACAACATTCAATTTTGTTACAAAGCAACCACAAGTTTACAAAGTTGGTTGTCAGAGATGCTAACAAAGCCACCTTGCATGGTAGCATTCAAGAAATGATCAATTATATTCGACAGAAATATTGGATTTGGAAAATAAGGCAAATAAGTGTCAAATATCAGCTGCATAGGTGCCCTTCTTGCTATCGGCAAAGTGCATCTGAAATTCATCAGCTAACGGCCAATTTGCCCAATGCTAGAGTACGGATGTCTCGACCGTTCAGCCATACCGGCTTCGACTACGCTGGAGAAAGTGGAATTCAGAAAACCTCTCATGTTTGCAACAGCAACCAAAGTGGAAAAAAGTCCTACCAATGTCAAAAATCGGCGATTTTGTTCTACTAAATGACTTACTGGAATCTAGCTCTAATTGCAGGAAAACATGCAGGATCAGACCGATTAGTGCGCGTTGTCTCGCTCAAAACTCGAAACGGTCAAATAAAACGGCATATAGCAAATATTTGTTTTTTCCGTCAAACTAAAAGTATAAATTCAATAAGAGAAAAGAATATCCCATCAAATAAATAAAAATAAATAAATCATGCGAAAACAAACAATTTTTCGAATATTCGGCCATTTTATGTAGGCTTATCAAAACATAACCACATACAAACACATTTTTACATTTTTTACATATATTAATTTATTTAAATAATATAGAATTCAATGAAGCAGCAGAAAATCAAAATATTTTAATAATTTGAATCGCAAAAAATATGAAAAAACCTTGAAATTTATAAAAAGCTAATTTTTCAAACTTATTATAATTTTTAAAAAATCATTTCACAAAATAAACAAATATGCTTCAAACTGAGCAAAAAACGCGATCCACAAAACTTGTCAAAAAACACACATCGTCAAGATGAAATCAAAATAAAATTTACCACAACAAAGCACAGCAAATGTCACAATACGTCACGATGTCGATATAACATTCAATTTAAATCCAATTGAATTCGAAAAAACACATCAAAACGTCTATCCCGTCGGCAAAAACAATTTTTCGAATGAAACATTAATTAATAGTTATTATTTAATTTAATATCAAAATTAATTTAAATCAACAAAATACACTTCAATGCATTCTAAATTGCATTAAAAATTAAAATTAATCGCATACAATAATACAATAAATACACTTCAATGCATTCTAAAGACAGACTGACAGACTGACAGACTGACAGACTGACAGACTGACAGACTGACAGACTGACAGACTGACAGACTGACAGACTGACAGACTGACAGACTGACAGACTGACAGACTGACAGACTGACAGACTGACAGACTGACAGACTGACAGACTGACAGACTGACAGACTGACAGACTGACAGACTGACAGACTGACAGACTGACAGACTGACAGACTGACAGACTGACAGACTGACAGACTGACAGACTGACAGACTGACAGACTGACAGACTGACAGACTGACAGACTGACAGACTGACAGACTGACAGACTGACAGACTGACAGACTGACAGACTGACAGACTGACAGACTGACAGACTGACAGACTGACAGACTGACAGACTGACAGACTGACAGACTGACAGACTGACAGACTGACAGACTGACAGACTGACAGACTGACAGACTGACAGACTGACAGACTGACAGACTGACAGACTGACAGACTGACAGACTGACAGACTGACAGA